>AWYD02000231.1:0-22076 GCA_000504365.2 Pseudocercospora pini-densiflorae CBS 125139
GTGGTCAGCACTCCAAGACCACCGGTCGTCGTGGTAGGACCGTTGGTGTCAGCAAGAAGAAGGGATAGTGGTATGCGGGATGTTTTCTGTGCTATGATGGTGTGGTGGGAATGGCGTCTATACTCGGCACATTGCTTTGGGCGTGCTGTTATGCATTGATGGATGCACGGGTGGTCTGTGACAGCGGCAGAGACGCAAAAGTAGCATGACCAGAATCCAATCATCAAGTTCAGCGTTCGAATATACGATGTTCATGATTTGCATAAACAACTCTCCGGGATACATTGCGATGCCTTGGTGGGCAAGACTTGTAGTGCCGCGGAGGATGGGCACAAGACCACTTGTGTGCGAACGATTTCATCCACGAGAATACGCCAATGCTCGTGCACTTACGGATGCTGCGGAGGTATCCTGATCAGCCGCCAGCTTTGAGCAGCGGCTGCACATTGATAACTGACATGCTATTACTGGTCTGCTAATCACGGAACCAGAACAAACAAGAGGCTGCAGCACTTCTGCAACTCGCTCTCGGAAGCCTCGTCGATTTTGCGAGTCCTCCTTGACCTGACCATATTCCATGTCACCCCTCCTCTCTTCCGGCACCCTAACTTCCTGGGCCTCAATGAACTCTCGCAGTTCATCGACACTCATTCCACCTGTCCCATCGCGACGAATTCCAATGAACTTCTGATCGAGTTCTTCCCGCTCAGACAACGCCTTTCTCTCATCTTCCGACCTCTTCTGCTGCTCTTCTAGGACCTCTTGAGTCTGCTGCGGCCCAAAACTGGCTTTCATCTGGTCATACCTGCCTTGACATACCTTCCGTTCCTCCTTAGCAGCTACAAACATGGGAGACTGTAAAACACTTAAGGTCAGAGGAGAGGACGAAGTACAGAGTATTGGGGAAGATGTATACGTTGAATGTTGCCCATTTCAAGAAAGGCATTTCCGCGAGTTCTCTGATGGTTTCTTTCTTCCATTGCTTTCTGGCATCTGCTTCAGCCCGCTCGAATTGCACCTTCGTTTCTCTCAGCCGCTCTTCAGCCATTTCCAGGTGTGCTTGGGTTGCCATGTTGGACTTTTGGATTGTTGCTGACAAGATCAGAGTGGGAGGTGCTTTTATAACTATGCCTTTGCAGCTACGCCCATGCTCACCATGGTTCAGAACACGTTTTCCACTCGGCAATCATGTTAGTTAGCATTGCTACTGCCAAAGAAGTCATGTAAAAGAGCTTCCAGACTTTTGCCATTCCACGCCATATGCAAGCCATACGCCACGAATTGACATTGGGCTCCACAATTTACGCACGCTGCTGATATTTCCATGGATATAGTGGTTGCAGCATCCTCAAAAAGGCGGCTTAGCTCAACACTGAACTCAGATCAGATACTCCTTGAAGCACTCACTATGGCACAAGTTTCCACAACAACGAAACGCACTCCTGCAATTCCTTCTCGCTGAGACCTTCCTCCCTCATCAAATCTTCCTCCTTGGCACCTTCCTCGCGTTTACGATTATTGAACTCCCTCCTTTCATCGGGCTTCCGAATCATTCGCTGATACAACTTGTCCAGCTTTGTCCAGTCTCCCTCCCCTCCATATGGATCTTCTTTGTTGTCTTCCCTTTCCTTTTCCGACACTCGAGCGACCTGATCTTTGATGAAGGCTTGCATTTCCTCGACCTCATCCTTACCCTGTGGATAGCCGCTGCTCATCTTGCCTTCAATGTCACGGAATCTCTGATCATTGCGATCACGATCAGATTCTGATTCCTCCTTGGCTCGACCTTCTTGCCGGTGATCTCTCAAGAATTGCTCAGCAGCGGGACCCATGCGACGATATTGCTCCTGCTCCAACATTGCCCGCTCCGCAGCACCAAATTGCCTCGCGTTCTGGAGTTCGGGAGCCTGAAATGGTCTTTAGAGATGTCGAAAATATGGTGTCACTAGACAAAAGGAGATATACATTTTCTTCGCACCACGACTTGAATGGCGCTGACGTTCTTCCACTTGCAAGGTCCTTCTTCCAATTGTTTCTCGCTTTTTCTGTTGCGTAGGCTTCCATCTTCAACAGTATGGGCTGTAGAAATGTTGTCGAACAAACTCCACAATTCATGCGAGGGCGACAGCAGATATATAGCCGTCTCACAACTCGCTTTCGCATGCTCATGATCAAACACATTCCGATTTGGGAAGATCAGACCATACCTCTATTCTACCATGGTGCCATTGTTCGCGAGCGCCGACACATGTTACAAGCCTCCAAGAGCTTCCAGACTGTGCCCCCTGCAAGCCATAAGCCAGAAAGAGGAGATCGGTCGGAAGATTGTGCACATTCAGTGTCGACATGTCTTGCGAAGTACGTGTTTGGTACGAGATACCACAGAGTCGATCTTAGTCGAAGAGTCAATGAATAGCCAAAGTTGAGGGTGTGGTCACTGAAAGGTAGGTATCGAGATCGATTCTCTTGGCAACAGCCATTGCTTGGCCCTTACGTAGCGCCAGTAGGCAGCACCTTCCCACCCAACTTCGACACAACGATGCAAAGATGCAGAGGTCAGAAACTCTAACATCAATATCGTGCTGTCCATTCAAGACTCACTACCCGCTCAATCCATCTCAACCTTCGCAGCCATCTTCAACCCCAAATCCTCACCCTCAAGTTGCAGTTTCACCCACTCCTCCACACTCGTCGGTTCCCTCCCCATCAACCACCTCGCAACATTCGGACTCCCCTTCAAACCCCTACGATTGTAAAACAAAACCAACCTCTCAGCCTCATCTCTACAAATATCACCTCTCAAATCCCCTTCCGCAGCTTGCTGCATACTCACACCCTCTGCCGTCCCAGCATAAACATTCGAAGGGTTTTTGCTAGGGTCACCAAAAAGATATAACATAGCTTTCTCAACTCCCCTCTCGAATGAGGGAGTCTTGATTTCGATCTGTTTTCCGATGACTTTGCTTATGGTTTGGATTATTTCCTTATCGCTCACGGGAAGTGTTGAGCAAAGAGGATATTCAGCGAACGCGTGCTTTCCAGGACCTTCGAGCATAACTTTTGCTGCGGCTTCTGCCAGGTCTCGAAGTGCGATTACGCTATTGGGGATTTCGGGTTTCCATAAGCGCTCGATGATAGGTCTGTCGGATGAATCCAGCATTTGAACGGGATAGGCGTCCATGAAGTTTGTGGGTTTGAGGATCGTGTAGACGAGGCCGGGGGATAGCATGAGGCGTTCTTCGACGACGGATTTTAGGTCCTACGCAAACAAGATCAGTATTAGGACATTGAGGTTATGGTTGCGTTGCTCGACTTACATGTTGCATCAAATTCCTGTGCTGAGTGTTGAGAACGCTCGAGAAAACGAAATGTTTGAAAAGGCTGTCCTTCTCGCCGGCTTCATGGACGGCTGCATCGATCATATTAAAGCCCATTTCCTTTTCCCGGGAGTGGAAGGAAGGACCGACGTGGTAGACGGAAGTGACGCCTTTAAGGAGAGCTTGACAGGATTCGAGGGAGACGAGATCTGTAACTACGATGTCGGCATTTGGATATTTTGTCTTGAGACGGTCTGCCGAAGACTGAGTGTGTGCTGCCAGACGTAGGTCGAAAGTGCCTTTTTGGTAGAGGAGAGGGATGAGGTGGGAGCATTGTTTGCCGCTAGGACAGGTGATTGCCAGGATTGGTGCCATGGTGTTCGAAGGGAGGTGAATTGAGACGCGCTTGAACGGCCTGTTTCTGAACACTTGTTAGTACGTGTTGTCTTGTATGCTCGATGTTGGTTTACTGACCGGATTTCTGAAGGTCTGCTTATGGCCGGAGTCAGTATAAGGCGTAATTTAGAATTTTCAGGCTCTGAAGGGTAGCAAGTTGCGAGAACTTAAGCAAAAGCAGCAGTTGTTGCAAATTGGCATTGCTGCATGTGATGGACATGGACGTGTTAAGGCCTTAGGGTTCTTGCTTTCGCGACCCTATGCGATAGCTTCTTGCTCCTTCATGACCTCAGCCGTACCATGCACCCGAATAGCCTTTCTGGGTTTAGCTCCGATTTCATGTAAGAGGCCGGTGGTATCGGAAGAGAACCTGAACTTCAAATGCAATTCATGGTATCGAGCTCACCGTCAGTCCAAAACATCCTTCGCTGTCCAAATCCGGAACGCCTTGCGATGCAACAAACATTCATCAACATTAGATCTTGTACACCATTCCTCCGCTCAGCATTATCTTGTTGCGATCATTCAGCTCCTCGAGTGCCTTTTGCGCTTCCTCATCCTCAAATCGAGTTTCGCCAGATCGTAACCTGCCGTTGACTGCTGCGATCAATGGCTCGACATCTGCAGCGTCATTTGCAAACAGCGGACCGTCGATCAGTTGTCCAAGTGCAGTCTGGAATGTCTGAAGACGAGCGGCTGATATTGGCTCGGGTTCATCATCCGCTTCTTCTGGCTGCTCATTCTCCTGTGACTCGTCTTGCAGGAGCTGCGAAGCTGGCAAGGAGGACGCCATGCTTGCTTGGGAGCCATTGACACCGTTTGTCTGAGTGGTGCGCTGTGTGCGCTGTGTCCTTGCTGGAGTCGAGTTGTAGAGATCTTCTTCTTCCTCATCGTCTTCAGCGCCTGCTCCAGCATTGTTCGAAGAGGCATGTCCATTGGTCCCATTGGTTCCATTCGTTGCCCTTGTGCTTCGTCCAGGAGTACGAGTCGATCGCCTACCATTCGATCCCCGATAAGCACCGTCATTACCAGCATCATCGTCGCTGCTGTCGGACTCAGAGTCTGTGTCCATAGCTTCAGGAGAGTGCCTCGCTCTCTTTCGTCTCCTCTTCTCGTCTTCAACGACTTCTTTGAAGAGGGCGAAACGAAGAATACCTTCAGCAATCTCAGCATCCTTCTCGTCAACACGATTTGACAGTCGTGATTTGGCGTGAGCTGTGGCCAGACGGATGAGAGTCTCGAGAGTACGAGCAGTCATGGGTGAGGTCTTTCGCTGATTGCCTTCCATCTCGTCGTTTCTCAGTGCACTATAAGCAGCCACAATGTGGTCTGCAGCGCCCTTGGTCAAGATCGGCTTTATTCGTGACTTGACGTACTGGATATACTTCTTGATGAAAGGTATGCTGAGCACTTCTCGGCGCTGGTTGGCTCCTCGTCCTCTGGTGATGGTTACACCGGTGTGCAGCATGGCATCGTACTTTTCGTATGGGTCTGTGGTCTTGTTGGAGTTGTCTCCTTCCTCTTCCAAACCCACACCGAGAGTCTGGTTGGCTTGCTCGCGAACTGGAGCACCTTCCTCAGTCCCTGGCTGTCGGTAACGATGCATGCGAAGAACGTGCTCCGAGACCTGTCGATCTCGCATATCCTCGATGTCATCCGTCACAACAAAGAGCAAGTCGAAACGCGATAACAGCGAATCTGGAAGGGCGATGTTCTTGTGAGGATCCTTGTGAGTGTCGTATTGACCGTAGATGGGGTTGGCTGCAGCAATGACTGAGCATCGTGCGTTCAGAGAAGTGTGAATTCCCGCCTTGGCGATTGTGACCGTCTGCTGCTCCATGACTTCGTGAATGGCCACTCTGTCCACATCAGACATCTTGTCGAATTCGTCGATACAGACTACGCCTCGGTCTCCAAGAACCATAGCTCCAGCCTCCAAGCGTCGCTCGCCAGTCTCCTTATCGGATGTGACGGCTGCTGTGAGACCAACACCGGAAGATCCGCGACCAGTCGTGGCAATTGCCAAAGGCGCAGTATTGAGGACGAATCGCAAAAGTTGCGACTTGGCAGTCGATGGGTCACCAACCATGAGAATGTTGATGTCACCACGAAGATGCGTGCCGTTGTCAAGATTCTTCTCCATACCACCAAGAAGCATGAGCAGGATAGCCTTCTTGATGTAGTCGTGTCCGTAGATACTGGGCGCAAGTGATTGCGAGAGCAGATCAAAGACTTTTCGCTGCTTCGAAATTTTGTTGATGTTTCTGATGTCGCCATCCGTGATGACTTGCTGGGCAATGCCTCCGCCAGACTTTGAAGAAAGCAGAATCACGTTGTTCGCCAAGATGAGCGTCTTGAATGTTGAACTGCCCTGACCAGCATTGCGATTTCCGAGAGATCGATAGATTCCAACAAGTTGTATGCGGTCACCAGGCTTCACTCTGTCCACCATATCGTCGTCCATGATCACATCTACACCGCGCGGCAGCTGACCAGCAGGTGCTCGCTCTGGCATCTCTTGTATCGAGACCGTTTGATGGTCTCTATATGTGCAGTATCCGTATTCTGTGACGAGAGGATTTCCCTCGCCGTCTTCTGTGGGGTATACGCTTGTGCTCGCTGCTCCGTTTGCAGTCATTGTCTGATCTCGATATTCTCTGAAGTGGAATGTGGACTTCCGCTCGTTCCAATGCACACTCTTCACCACCTTAGGCCGAACCAGGGAGCACTTCGTTACAATTCCCTCCAGAGCAACCATATGATTCAGGAATTGAGAGGACAACGTGCGTGGATTGCAAGCGTACTCGCCAAAGCTGCCCACAAATGCGCAGTAGTACATTGCTTCTTCATCGACTTGCTGGGTGGCTCGATTTCGCAATGTCTGGACGATGTTGAATAAGGCTCTGTCAAATGCTTGCGTCCAGTCGAAGGGCTGGTTGAGAAGGCCATCGGCCATCTCTCGGTTGTGTTGTCGAACTTCATCGATGCTGACTGTCAGTCTTCGTAGTCCACGATTGAGCATGAGTAGAATCTCGGCCTGGTAGCTTCGCGCTCGCTGGTCCTCTGCGTGCTGTTAGACGTCTCCTTTTCTTCTTGTCTATGCCTACGGTACGTACGAGGATCGAGAAACTCCTCAGCAGCACGAATTCGATCTCTGACCGCCTCATCTCGAAGCTGAATGCCGTCCATTGTGTGTATGTGTTGTGTCAATGGAGATGTGGTGGTGCGAAGGAGACAATGTGAGAGAGAAACGCCCGCAGTGCGGTTCAAACGACGCGCCTTCCCAGAAAACGCGAACAATCGCGCTAGTGGTCTCTAGCGCGTAATCCCTGTAAGTACTTGCATGAGGACTCCCACCACCGCTCATTTCGATTTTCACCACGTTGTGAGACATTATGCCTTTCAACGAACGACGACAAGCAACAAGATACTTGGAGTTTGAGCGTGGTGAAGTTGGAGTCGGTTCAAAGACCAGTACGGTGTCGATGAGTCTAATCAAATGGTTCATTATCGCAGCATAGTGTCGATAATAGATCTGCTGTTTGGGATGGGCAAATTGAAAATGTTCCATGAAGCATGTTTTGAAATCGAAAGGCGTCGATGGTGGCAAAGAATTGTTTGTTCTCATGATCTCGGACCATCTGGCCAGGACGACCTGGCACAACGTCGTGTGTATACATGTAGGAGTCCATCCAGCTATACCTACGACCACACCAATCCATAGGAAGCTCAAGCCAATGCGGATTGCAAAAAGCAAAAGAAAACATTGATGATGTGATCAAGGACTTTCACAAGCCTGTGTCCAGCTTTCACAGTTCCAAAAATTTGGCAAAAAATTAAGCCTGCCACAGGATGATTTCCTAGCGATTGCAAGAACCTGTGGACAGCAATGTAGCGCGACGAGAGTCGGATTTGAACCGACGCCTCCGAAGAGAATAGATTTCTAGTCTATCGCATTAGACCGCTCTGCCATCTCGCCTTGTACGGTGTTGATTGGATGGTGAAAGGATGTTCCTTATGAGTACGTTAGATTTTCTGACTCACCGTGCGCCGGCTAGCGGCTGCGGCCTTGTCTGTGCGTTTTGAGACTTTACAGCGAGCTACTCAGCATTTACCGATCAACAGTCGTCTCTTCAAGTGGGCCGATCAGGCTGTCGGTATCAAGACTTGTGCTGCGAGCTTTCCATGAGTGGAGATTTGGAAATTGTCCTGACGCCGAAGCCAGGGTCCTCATGAGCGCTCTTCTCGACAAAGTCATGCTATCCTTCTGTTCTTCCGATATGCACCATCACCTTCACATTCTCACAGCACCTCTTCCTACATAGCTCTTCGCAACACTAATTTTCGTGTCCTCATTCGAATTTGGCAACTCGGCTCTTGTTCAACCCCGAAGGATGCTCAGAATGTTTCGTGCCGCATCACTGCTCAAGTTTTGAACTGATCATAATCCACCTTTCTGTCGGTCCCGAGACCATTGCTCCATACTCCGACATCCTGCTCTTGTCGTGTTGCTGTTCGAGGAGATAGCGCGATTCAGAGCTACCTTGCAGTTGCGGCTCTGAGTCCGCGTGCCGTGTGGCAGGCATCGTGCTGATTCGCATCGTGTTCTCCTTTCACATCCGATCATCAATCGCATGCAACTCTCTCCCAAGCCATGGCGCGTCTTCGAGAGCTCTTCTACTTATTTGACCATGCTATCAAGAACGACGTCATAACACTCGGCCTCTCGCGTTGAGTCAATGCCGAAACCTACCGAATCCTGCGACAAGGCCAGCCCCTCGAGCGGCCAGCAACGCATTTGCTGCTGCGAGGTGCGTCCCAGCAGCGTCAAGTGTGCTCCAAATACCCAGACGAGCCAAATGGAACAAAGACACAGCCGGATCGCATTCGGACCTGTCAATATCAACGTCAGGTCATATTCCGGAGCCTGTTGAGGAGAGCCGAAGCCAGTGCATACTTAAAGAGTCGACCAAGCCCCAGATCGGCGAGCGCGACGGGCACTTCCAAAGTGCGCGGAACCTGAGACACCACGCAGCACGAAGGCCATTAACCTGCAGACGCCGCCATGCAAACCGCCTCTTCCGCGCCTTCTGGGCTGCTCCTCGTTCAGCCCAGCACTACGCAGGCATTCGCTTGAGGCTGACTGAACGTTCTATCGGGACCGAGACCAATTGCGGCACCGAATCAGAACGCGCACCAGATGGAGCTCTCAAGCAAACAGAGTTGCAGCACGAAACAGTGTAGCTGCAGGGCTTTCCTTTGTCTGGCATTCCTGTGCATCGACCAATAATCCAGGGCCTTACAACATCTTCCTTCTCAAAATCAGCCTTGTAATTGGCTTCCCTTCGCGACACGTGATGTAAGCTCCCGCTCAGGCTCGTCCGTGGCGTGCGTACCTCCAAAGCACCTGGCATCTGTTGCGCTGAGGTTGAGATACCTGGTAGGCAAATCCAGAAATTATTGCGTCTGCTGTAAAACCAAGAAGCAGGCTCTCCTCCTTCCCGCTCCTTTGTTGCTTTCTGCATGTTCCTTTCTAATAGTCACTGACCAAGATGGAAACTTTGGAAAGGCTGCCGGCGCAGCTGGCGCACATGACAAGACAAGCGATTGAGCTCCGACCACATCTTCAGGTTCCGAACATTGCCAGTAAATGTGCGAGTTCCTACCAATGCACATCTGGTCTCGCACTCTGTGGCGCGATACTTGCTGTCTTCACAGCGTATGTGATATACCAGCTTCACTTTCATCCACTCGCCAAGTATCCTGGCCCGCTGCTCGGAAAGCTCACTCAATGGTATGATGTGTACCATGCATATGTGGGAGACAAACACATCCTCTTCTACCATCTTCACCAAAAATACGGAACAGTAGTCCGCTTCTCGCCTAACTCGCTCTCGATCAATGACCCGGCTGCTTTGAAGGTCATATATGCTCATGGCGCAAACGTGCAGAAGTCGGTTTTCTACAAGTGCTTCCGAGCAGCTCCTACCGCAATCAGCACCCTCCTGGCTACCGAGAAAGCTCACCATGCACGAAAGCGAAGGATCATGGGACAAGCATTCTCTGATTCGGCCTTGAAAGGATTTGAGGAGTATGTGGTTGCACTTACCGACAACCTCGTGAACCGTGTCCAAACTGCCATTGCCAGACCAGATGGTGAGAAGACACGATGGAGCGCGCCTCTGGACATGGCAGCATGGTGCAATTGGCTGGTCTTCGACATCATGGGCGAGCTAGTATTTGGACGTTCTTTCGGCACGCTTGGAGAAAAGCCAGAGAACAGGCGAGGCATATTCCTGCTTGGACGAGCTGCAAGGAGGAATTATGTCGTGGCTGCCATGCCAGCGTTGCTATATACTGGTCTGGAGAAATGGCTACCACTCCTCCGCGGCCTCTTCCTCGACCGCTGCCAGTATCTCGCGTTTGGCAAGAAGCAAGTGATGGAGCGAACCAAGGAACAAGGGTTCGGTCAGCCCGGCTCTCCTTCAGGCGAGACTGGGCGTAGAGACATCTTCTCTTTTTTGATGACCGCGAAAGATCCCGAAACTGGCGAAGGCATGCCAATGCCAGAATTATGGATGGAAGGCAACACCTTGATCGTTGCCGGATCAGACACCACTTCTACGTAAGCCATTTCACCTATTCCCTCACACAACGAATCAATCACTAACCAATTTCTAGTACACTCGCAGCAACCCTCTACTACCTCCTCCACAACCCCCACACCCTCCAAAAACTGCAACACGAAATCCTTACAACCTTCACATCCCGCTCAGAAATCCGTATGGGCACACAAATGCAATCCTGCACCTACCTCCGCGCAGTCATAGACGAGACAATGCGAATGACACCAGCAGTAGGAGGTCTTCTACCTCGCGAAGTCCTCCCAGGCGGTCTAGAAATCCCATCACTGGACCTCTCTCTACCAGCAGGAATCGACGTCGGAGTTCCAATCTACGCAATCCACCATCATCAAGACTACGTAGTCTCATCTTTCTTATTCGATCCATCCCGTTGGCTCACAAGTTCAGACGAGAAGGTCGCTCCTCATCCACAAAGTAAGGAGGCTTTAATGGCAGTCTACAACCCCTTCTCCATCGGCCACAGAGCATGTTTAGGAAAGCCTTTGGTATATATGGAATTAATGATTTCGATTGCGAGAATTGTGTGGGAATTTGAGATGAGGTTGAGTCCAGAGCAACATACAAGTGAGGGGATCAGGAAGGAGATGAGGAGTGGTAAGAGGCAGAAGTATGAGTATCAATTACAGGATTGGTTTATGAGTCGGAATGAGGGACCATGGGTTGAGTTTAAGGTGAGGGCTGGGGCGGTTTAGATTTATGTATGCTGATGTGAAATGCGATGATAGCAATTTATTTCCTTGCTGTTGCTGTGATTGTGCTCGTATGTCAAAATCCGTTCCAAAGAATACGCTGATGAGGTATGCATACTGTCGTCTTAAGACTATCTAACAATTAATCATACATCTACAGAATCTGGCTCCCACGCCAGTTTCGCTTTGCCACAACAACCGAAAGATGCTAAGCTTTGCCGACAGTAATGCCGATATGCTGATAGAAGATGACGACGAGCGTCGATGCTGCTTTGAGGAAATATACAGTTGCAGTCTCGACTTTCGTCTCTTTTGCAGATTTTTGACCCCAGAACGCCTAGAACACCCAGAAAGTTGATCACTACATGCATCCTATAGGAGGCATACCCATTCCCATGCCCATGCCCATGGCCATACTGTGCATCGGCATCGAGGGCATTGAAGGCATCGAAGACATCATGTTAGACATGTTGAACATGCCGCAGCCTATGTAAGGTTAGCGCCAACCCCAAGTCGGTCTCCAACTACTGTCACGGCGTTTCCAGCCGAGACCGCAATGGAAGTTCAAGAAGCAGCCTGAGGAGAGAGGAAGCGACACTCAGCAGGGGAGTGATCAGACATGAAAGGATAAGACTCACCTTTATTCCTTCGTTTCGCCCTCCGGTTGGCTCGGTAAAAGATATCAAAAGGCCCAGAAAAGTTTTCCACGTCGTCGTCTCCGTCCCATACACCATTGTCGTCCATGTCATCTAGCCCGTCCAGCAAGGTTGGAGCACCGCCAAAACCGCCCATCCCAGACATCGGGAATGCAGGATAGCTGTTCATGCCCCCACCACACATTGAGCCGCCGAATGGTGTTGATGGATATGATGACATGAAGCTGTCCATTCCACCACCTCCCATCATGTTCGGACCCATTGACATGGGCATCATGGGCCCGGCTGTGTATCCAAGTGGGAATGGGGCTTGAGGGTGAGGATATGTTCCGGCACTGAAAGGTGTGCTGTGCATGGCGTGTCGGCCCATGCCGCCCATGAGGAAGTTCATTTGATGAACTGGAACTGCTCCACCTGGTCCAAATGGCGATGCCCCTGCTTCGATGTCAGATGTGTGCTGGGACTGGGCAGGATGATGAGCTTGGAAAGATGGTTGTGTTGCATTGATTGTTGAAGTCAGTGCAGGTCTTGAGGTTGAAAGTAAATACCGAAGCCTTTTGCTCTCCTCCCCAAAGTGGGCATGCCTGTGCTAGACATGATTGAGTCTTGCATGAAGGGATTCATAGTGGCGGGTGTGTTGTCTGCTTGCCCGATACCAAACAGCAATTGACCTTTTATGCTCAAGATGGTATGTCGTCAGAGCAAGTGGTCTTGGCGAGTTGCTAGAAGGTGATACAGGCAAGGCGCCCAAACATCGGGTTGGAGTCTGGTGTCAGAATGAAGGCAGACCATCGCAGAGCTTTTATGGCGGCGATCTCTTCGCAGCAAATATCGGGTGACGAAGTATCGCGGAGTCGGCGACTATATGCTGACGTCTGTCGAGCAAAATTGTGCTACTATACGGGCTCCATTCAGCATGCTAGTTCCGTGAAGAAAGCGGGATTGCTATGCAGTGTCGCTGCTCTAAGCTCGATCGAGGCTGATGCTACTGTCCCTGCAAATGCTGGCCACAATAGACGCAGCGCATCGTCACAAGCGTCGTGAGTAGCAAACAATTTGGCAACACAGATCCGCTGATGTAGACGAATCGCTTTACAATTCTGCCATCGTACGTGCCGCGTTGGCGAGAAGACTATGTCTTCGCACTTTGTTGGTGGTCTCATCCCCACGGTGTTGATAATGGTATCCAAGGTTCTGCGATCTCATCCATTCGAAGCGCTGGGACTTTGGACAGCGTAGCACGGCTGGGGAAGCTAGGGATTGGTCTCGATGGCACTTTGGTCATCTGGAGCCGTGCCAATGCTCATGGTCTGGTCAGTGTCAGTTGGTCGAATCACAACATATAGGCTTGCTGAGCTTCAGTGGCGACAGTGAACTGTTCACGCGTCCATAGTGCCAAGATGCATATGAGAATGCTGTCGATGGGACTTTGGACCAGCTCCGGAATATTCTCCTCGTTCAGTACAAATCTCCAAGGACTTCAGGCGCACTTCCAACTGCTGGACTCCCTCGGGATCATACAGCGGTCGGGCCGCAAGTGACGTGAAAGGACCCCGTTGAGACCGAAAGCTACTCGAGGGAGTGTTTCAAGATCGGTAGGGCGAGGTCACTAGGTTCTGGTCAGACCCTTTTCGGCCTTTCGTCTAGGTGCCTCATAGACTCATTATCGTCGGCAGTAAGATGCTCTGTGCGATGAGGTTGATTTGCCGGTGGTGTGCTCTCCTGAGCGATGATGTGTTCTAGGATATGTCTCGGCAGGCAGCTTTTGCTCCGTGATGCCGACAGCCTTTTCCACGCGTCGCTTCCAATGCCAAGCGTGTTTCGAGGTCTTCGACTGTGCAATGGGTGTGCATACCAGCACTACGGTAGGGTTGCGGTTGCTTTGGGTAGACGCGTGCATAGAGGATAATGGTCATACTATGATGATCGTAGGCAGGAGTAAGTAGATGCAGTGGTTGTAGGTGTCTCATGCAGGAACGGGGAACGCGAAAAGCGACGGAGAGGTCCGAGCTTCCTTTTCGACGGGCGATTCGATGGCCTTTTCGACACTCAAGTTCTCTGCTGAAGCACGCGAGCACTGCAAGGCAAGGCCATCAACGAACTCACCAACAACCACATCGTCGCATCGCATCGTATTTCTCCGTCTCCACCGTCCCGCATTCATAGGGACTGTTTGCGCATCGAGCATTTTCACAGCGAAGAAGAAGCAGAGGACCTCATCCTGCCCACCAACCTCCCTCTTCTTGGACCTCTACTACCTCCAATGGCTCCCTCTACATTCGCCTCGGCAGCTGCCGGCAACAGCAACAGCAATTCGCAAGGTCCTACACGTGATGCTGCAAACGACTGGTGAGTAGTGTCCGAGATGGAGGTCATGCAGATGGGGGGCGTTGCGTTGCAGAGGCGCAAAAGTGCTGGAAGGGTGGAATATGCGCCGTTGGCGATAGAAGCATTTCACAATGGAGTATGGGCTAATATACGGGTGTGAAAAGGTCACGTAGAACGAACGGCGCGACGCAGACATTCCGTAGACCATCTGGCGCAACAACCACTCCCTCCACAGCCCAGCAACACGATGGTCCTGCCCCCCGCTATGTTCCGCCACATCGCAATGGCACGCTCCCCGACACGCGATATCACAAAGATCAACTCTTCGAGTCGTACAGAGTCCAGCAGACGCTAGACGGCGGTCTGTCTGACGGGCTTCCAGAGCTGTTTGTGGGTGGCTTCAATCCAGACATGGCAAATGGAGGTTCGGCAGGCTGGGGCCGAAACGAGCACAACCGAGACGTACAGCCTGGTCCGGACGTCTGCTGGGACAGAGATGCTTCTCACGAGCCTCTTGGCCTGCAAGAAATGGACGATGAAGAAAGAGAGGTAAGTTTGGAACAAGCAAGATTCTAGGCCTTGGTATCAGTGCCTTATACTGACACGCGCTCAAGTACTTTACAACTTCAGTCAACACGCCTATAAAGCCTGCAAGTAAGGAGAATCAATCGAACGGCATGCCTGGACGAAAGATTAGCATCTCGAACAGTGCGACGACTCCTGGAGCTTTCGGGCCTCTATCGCCAAATGTGTCTCGCGGTGGCGGTCGCCGCCGGGACACCAGTGATTCATATCCGTTTCCGCAGAACAATGTCTCTTCTCCAGGTGGCTTCAATCGTGACGATGGACGCGCTGCTTCACCTCCACCCTCGCTCCTGCGCAGGCGCACCGATCTGAACAAGTCTGAAGACAAGGATAGCGAGGAGAAAGGCTCAGCGGGAACCCCTTTTGGGACGCTGAAACGGCACCAGACTGGCCCTCTTTCTGCTCAGTTCCCTGCACCAGCTTCGCCATGGACTTCTGGTCCGCAAAGTGCTGGTCTGTCACCAATGGGCTCGTTTGGCAATTTTGGTCTGGGAAGCAACATTGGTCAGCCTGGAACGCCCACTGACAAGAGACCTGGACTTGGCAGTGGGAGGTCTGAGAGCAGGTTCAAAAATGTCATGCATAAAGAAGGGGAGGAAAGCGGAGCGAGGACTGTCGAAAAGAAGACGAGTATGTCTAACCTGGCGAGAGTCAATGAGAATGAGTCGTGGCGCCCTGGAGATCGCATGGACCCAGCTAACGAGCCTTTGGACGAGACTGAGGAGGATTTACCTACAGGAAGTGCTGCACTTGCCGCTGATGCGGATATAAGCCCTCCACATCAACGACAAGGATATCGCGGCTACGGAACCCCCAGTCGCCAAGGCGCACAGGACGATTTCGGGTTCGGCGCCTTTGGCATGACTTCCGACAACACCCACGCGTTCGGGCAAGGATTCCATCCTGCTAGGGAAGCCTTCCACCAGACTCCTGCGCATCAGCGTATGGGTCTGCAGCCAGAGGGAGCCAATGATCCCATGAGTCCGACAAACACCAATCCATACCAATCACCTGAACAACATGGCATCGATCGCTCGGCCGAAGACACTGGAAGTGAGGGCAATGACTTGCAGAACAGTCACCTGCCTGGTCTTGGGCAGTTCAACGTAGATCCAGCTCAGCAGCTTGGAGGTCTGGGAGGAATTAGCGCACTACCCAATCTCGGTCGTGCTCACGCTCAAGGCCCAGCCAGTGACCGCAGTCAGACCTCTAGCGTTGGTCCTCATCGCGCCTTCTCTGGCCTTGGAGGACTTAGTGGTCTTGGTAGCATTCCAAACATGCCAGGATCGGCAGGCTGGCCTGTGTCGCAAGGCGGTCTTGGTACGCCAAGCAGACAAACTGCTGGACTCTCTAACGCCTTTCCAGGAGGCATCTTTTCCAATCAAATGTCGGATCTGCAGTCTCCAGGACTTGCTGGACTCGGCGGTGCTGGCCTGATGAGCCCGCAGGGTGGATCATTTGGTGGTAGCAGAATGGCTAGCATGTTTCCGCCTCAAATGCAAGAGCAGATGCAGCATCAGAACCGAGACGGTAGCAACGAGAGGGCTGCGCAACCTTTCGGTGGGCTTGGCGAGTTCGGTCGGTCGACAGAAAGTCCTTTTGCGAACCAAGGCTTCAACGATATCGCAGGAAAGGGCCAACATGATCCAAACGAGCATCAACGTCAACAAGAGCAGCCTCAACCCGCCGGTCAGAATCAGCCACCCGGCAGTTCTGCTTCCAAT
Source organism: Pseudocercospora pini-densiflorae CBS 125139 (assembly GCA_000504365.2). Lineage (NCBI taxonomy): Eukaryota > Fungi > Ascomycota > Dothideomycetes > Mycosphaerellales > Mycosphaerellaceae > Pseudocercospora > Pseudocercospora pini-densiflorae. The sequence continues at coordinate 16,340 of AWYD02000231.1, forward strand.
CTCCCCCCTGCGCCACAGCAGAAGACCATGGTCATGCCGGATCGCATGCGATGGATTTACAAGGACCCGCAAGGCCAGACTCAAGGGCCATGGTCAGGCTTGGAGATGCACGATTGGTACAAGGCGGGATTCTTTTCTCCGGAACTCTTGGTCAAGAAGTACGAGGATCTCGATTATGAGCCTCTTGCTCAGCTGATTAGGAGAATTGGCAACTCTCGCGAGCCTTTCCTTGTCCCACAGATTGGCATTCCGCATGGACAGACTGCTCCAAGTGGCCCAGGCGCATGGCCAGGCTCAATTGGATCCTCCGGTTCGGCACAACCACCTTTCGCATCCAGCTTCCCAAGCTTCGGAACCACTCTTACTGCGGACCAGCAGAATGCCCTCGAGCGTAGGAAGCAAGAAGAGCAATATCTGATGGCTCGCCAGAAGGAACATCTTGCTCAAGCTCAGATTGCGCAACGAATGCAGATGCAAAGCGGAGGGCATTCTGGCATGGGTCCAGGTGGCCAGCTGCATCACCACAGCAGTGCTCACAGTCTGCAGTCTCAGCCAAGCTTCGGAAGCATCACAAGCCCTGCTGCCGGCTACCAACCAAGCCCCATCCAAGGACCAACCTCAGCTGGCCAAGGTCAACAGCCGCAAGGCTTCTTCGACAATTCCTTTCGTCAGTCACAGGGGAGCGCATTGGGTGCAGTCGGTGCCCCATCGCTCGGCCACATTCGCGAGGAAGAGATTCCAAGCATGATGGATCGTATGGATCTAGGCACTCGCCAGCAACCAGGTCAATTCGGCGCACCAGGCCAGCCATTCCCCGGACAACAGGGCCAACAACAGCCACAGCCAGATGCTCATGAAGGCAAGGTCCAGCAGATGCTGCATGACCGCAATCGTCTGCAACAAGAGCAAGCCGAACACGATGCCCGACAAGAATCCAACGACCAGCAAGAGGCTCAAGTCTCGGCGGAGCGACTTCAGCACTTCCAACAGCTACAAAACGAAGCGCTGCAGCAGGCCCAACATCAGATCCAGGAGAAGTCCGCGCAACACGATGTATCTGCGACAGAAAGCAGCATTGGCTCACCCGTGACATCAGCACTTGCAGAACAATCACATCCACAAGAACCGCTGTCCCTCACTGAGCAGGTTCAGAAAGCTGCTTCGGCCAAGCAATCTCCAGCTCCACAGCAGCCCGGCTTTCCTCTGCCATTCCCACCTCCCGCGCAATCTCAATCGCCACTGCCGGCCCCTTCTGCGCAACGCACTGGTAGAGCATCTGTTGCGGATCAGCTGCAGACTGATGCTCGCGATGCCTCCCAGACTCCATCACTAGACACTCCAAGTGCCACGATTGCTCCCTGGGCTAAGGAGCCAGCTGAAGCACCCAGAGGCCCATCGCTGAAGGAGATCCAGGAGGCTGAGGCCAAGAAGGCTGCCGAGCAGGAGAAGATCGCTCTTGCTGCCAAGCGTGCTCAACTTCAGGCTGAGCGAGAGCTCGAAGCTCAAGCACAAGCTGTCCCAATCCAGCCAGGCATTCCAGCTTCTGCAACTTGGGGTGCGCCATCGCCAGCTACTCCTACCGGCTCTGGGCCAGCTGCTTGGGCGAAGACCGCGCCGAAGCCAACCGGCACGACATCATCAAAGACACTGGCACAAATCCAGAAGGAAGAAGAGGCTCGGAAGCGAAAGCAGGCTGCTGCTGCCGCTTTGCAGGCTCAGGCCAATGCTATGAACGTTGTGTCTAGTCCTGCAGGCGGCAAGAGCTATGCCAATCTCGCAGGCAAAGTTTCTGCAACTCCAGTTCAAGCCAGCGCTGGTAGCAGTGCATGGACTACTGTGGGTGCGAGTGGTAAGACCAAGACTCCTGCCCCTGCACCTCCAGCAAGCCGCGCAGTGAGCTCAGGAGTTGTGCCCACCGTTGCAGCTCCAACCGCGCGTAAGATGCCATCTCGCAGCACGACCTTGGGTACTCCTGGCGCCGTGAACGCGCAAGAGGAATTCAAGAAGTGGGCTGTCAATGAGCTTCGACCAGATCTCAAAAAGAGCTTCAATGGTAAGTCGGACGACGTCGCGTTTCGTAGTTCTTCTTTGCTAACAGTGTTAACAGCTGAGGCTTTCGTCGCCGAGCTCCTTCAGTATCCTCTTGAGATGGACCTGCTCGTTGACGCTGTTCACCAATCCTCCGAAACTATCGACACTCGCCACTTCGCCGAAGAATGGATTCGCCGCAAGCGTCTCGCCGACAAAGGTCTCGTCGACAATAGCGTACCAAAGACATCAAGCCCGGCCAATGCTGGTTCTGGCGCTGGTGGATGGAGCGAGGTTGCTAAGAAAGGTCCTTCCAAGGAAGCACCAAAGGAAGAAGCCAATGGCATGTTCAGAGTTGTTGCAGCCAAGAAGCGTGGTGGCAAGAGATAGCCTGGCTTGCTCAGTAAGCTGTAAACGTCTCTCACTGGAAGCATCTCCGATGACTGTCGACAATGGGAAGGCATGTACGAAAATTCTTGGCGGAGCATCATGCGCGAACATATTGCTCAGAAAGCATTCATTGTAGTGTAGTGTAGGATAGACAAAGACTCAACACAGTCGTGTCCCAACTCTTGATCTTCATACATCTTCCGAGCACAAATGACTCGTTCTAGCAAGGTTAGAAGCTCCTTGCATGTACTCCATATTCCTAAGCATCTTCTGCTTCAACAGTCCTCGAACTTCCAGGTCATACCTACAACCAGTTCCTCTTTACCTTCTTGCTTCTCGAAAAAAAAGGGGCTCGTATACCCGCCCAGTGAGGCGTAAAATCAAGGTCAGGATCTTGTTCGAACCTCATCGTATGAAAAGATGCTATACTGATACCACACACAACAATGAAACTATGTACTATTCATCATCCAAAATACAATCCTGTCGATAAACTCGGCGGTACATCTTCCTCCTTCGTACCCCATCCACTCTCCGTATCCCCCAACACCAATTCCAACGTCCCACCTTCCAAGAAGAAATTATGATCAATCCAATTCTTCGTATACTTCTTCCCATTCAATTTCGCAGATTGAATATAGATCCTTTGATAACTAGGATCGAAGTTGACGTTTCTGATCGTCGCCGTCTTACCAGTTTGAGGATTCTTAACACCAATGCTAGGGAAGTAAGGAGGAATAATGAAGTAAACATTCTGTCCTGCGTTCGGAAACACACCGAGCATAGACCACATAACGAAAGTCCCCATAGCTCCAGAATCATCGTTTCCTGGGATTCCGGTTATTGTCCCGTTGAACATGGAGGGTATATATTCGTGTGTCTTTTTCGCGGATAGGGCGGGTCGGCCTGCGTAGTGGTATAAGAATGCGACGAGGAAGGCTTGTTCGTCGCCCATGTATAGGACTCCAGAGTTGTGGAGTTTGTCGAGACGGGAGAGGTAGGCTTCGCGGCCTCCGAGGAGGTTTATGAGAGATGCCATGTCTCCTGGTGTGTAGAAGAGGTAGAGCCAAGGTGAACCTTCGTATGTTTCGTGGCCTCCGTAGTTTAGATAGCATCCGTCGAAATTGTTGAGTTTGGAACACAGGGTTGCGTTTTGGAAACCGAATGTGCCGTTTGAGTAGCGTGGTTGAGGGAAGCCTTTGAAGCCCATGGATACTAGGTCTGGGTTGAAGACGTTTTGCCAGTTTGATGCTCGGGAGGAGTATTTCTCGAAGTCTTCGGGTCGGTCTGTGGCGTTGCTCATTTGGGCTATGCAGAAATCGTTGTAGGCGTATTCGAGGGTTCGGGAGATGGAGCGGGTGGTCATGCCACCGGCATCGACATCTTGGAATGGGATGTAGCCTTTTTCTTTCCAGCTTGTGAGGCCGCCTCGTCCTTCCACGTCCCAGTTCTTGGGTTGCTCTTCGGCGTCTTTGAGGAGTGCTTCGTAGGCGTGTGTCCAGTTTACGCCGTCGAGCTTTTTCATGAATGAGTCAACGATGACTACGTCGGCGTTAGAGCCGCCCTGTGTCAGGCCTTTGCAGAAAGACATGCGACAGTCTGGCATCCACCCTAGGTTCTTATACACATCGAGGAGTGACCTGACCATGCGTGACTGTGAGACTGTATCGACGAGCATGTAGAAGGGATGGACGCCGCGGAATGTGTCCCAGATACAATACCACGAATCGTAGTACGGTTCGGTAGAGTTCCAACCAAGTTGATTTTCTCCGGTGTAGTCTTGTGGACTCAAGAATGCTCGATATACACCAGACCAGAAATTACGCAGATGGCTTCTGTCCACACCGGTCGAGTCAATGGTGATAGGTTTAAACTTCGCTTTCCAGGCCTTCTGAGCCTGTTCCAAAATGCGGTTGAAACTCCAATCTGGGATCTCTCTTTCGGCATTCTCGCAAGCACGTTCGACGCTCAGCCATGAAAGACCGACTCTCACATAGATGTGGTCTTTGCTGTCGACATCTGCAAGCCTTGCATAGATACCTTGACGTGGTGCGTAGTATCGAGTGATGAAGTCTGATGTGGTTGTGTTCGTGTAGCCAGGCAGCGCACTCGTGTTGAAGACTCCGTAGTCTTGGAGTTTACCACCTCTGAAGTCTACACATTGATAGGCCTTGTATGTGCCCTGACCAAACGAGGGATTGAATTCTCCTTCCGCAGTGATTCTTCCAGTCTCAGGGTCGATAGCTATGGACCTATCGCCGACAGATGATGGCAGATCAGATGCATCCACTGTCAGTATTGGGTTTGCGGTCGACGTCGTTTCGTTGAAGGAGAAGCGGAAAATCGATACTCGCTCTCCGGCAGTCATCTCTGCTCTGATACCATTCTCAAGAGTGATAGTGAAGTATCCAGGACTCGCATAGACAGAGTTGAGATCGTATGCCTTTGGCCTGGCTGATCTATCCATATAACATTCAGTGATATTTGGGCAAGATGGCTGCAGCCAGATGGGAAAGTTGCCCATACTCGGACTTCCACCAGTTCCAGAATCATGCAGCGACGAGAATCCAGCGATCGGTGATCCATCGAATGCAAATCCTCCCATCTTGTCGCTACCAGTCACATCCGCGACAGGTTTGGCCATCCCGAAAGGCAAACTGGCTCCCGCGAATACATGGCCGCCGGGACCTGTTCCAATTAAAGGATCGATGTATTGTAGAATATCCTCAGGAGCACTTCCAGCAAGACTTCCGTGAATCCAGAAACCAATTATGATGATTAGTAACATTACGCAGAGTAGAATAGCCCAGGACAGTGGTTCCAGAAAGATGCTCAGTCGTCGAGGTGTTCGGTCACCAATGTATGTATGCATCTGTCGCATGGACTGTGAGAGCCCTCCGGGCCTTCGGTCGCCTGCATTGTGTTTGTCTAATTCGATGCCGTCTTCAAGATGCCCATTTGCCTCTCTCAGCGTGTCCTCGCCTCCTAGAGGCTGGTACGACTGCCATTTTGACATGACGACCACCCGTCAAAGCTAATCGCATGAATCAAAGAAATGAAAGGGACAAGGAAATACCAAAAAATCATACCATGTCGCGAACACGTCTCATACTGGTGGAAGCCCGCCAGCTGTGCAGGTCTAGAGACTGCCAAGATGCCGTAAGGAGAGAGTGCGGTCTCTAGTCTCAGGTGCACAGACTGCCTTAGCACGCTATTCCCCTTCGGGGGCGATGCCGTAGGCAGTCTAAGGAAGCATCTCAGGGTTTTAGAGGATATAAAGTAACTTTACTTCGCGACGACATTCTATTAAAACGGCTAG
>AWYD02000255.1:0-39942 GCA_000504365.2 Pseudocercospora pini-densiflorae CBS 125139
CTATTTGATGGCCTAATCCTCTTCCCGACCCTCCGAATCTCCGCGATCGGCTGGGGACTAGGTGTTCTTGGCAGGTGTCCCCGATCCACTTTGCATCGCAGCTTGAACCCTATTGCACGTGAAATATCTCTGCCATCTCCATTGCAGCATCATCGCCATCAATATCAACATAGAAAATATGTATTGGGCTTTACATCCCAGGAAGCCATGCAAAGAGCTTGTGAACTGCTTCATTGTACGGCAAGCGACATGGTACCGACTCTCAAGCGACCGCTGCTGGGAGACTACTGGCTCAGGAGCTGATTAATACGGCCACAAAATACACGATATCTGGGCAGAAGTAGCAACATCCTTATTGATACACTATCATACAAATATGCCATCCTGACACTGGCGATCTAGAGCTTTCGCGAGCTCTTGTATTCGGTCCAAATTCCACCCGGAGCTGTATCCGGGTCTCGAAACTCCTACTCTTGGATGACCACTGCCTACTCTGCATTCTCCGACGCCAAAGGACCATTGAAGACAACTCTCACTCCTGTGACACGTCTCTTGGCACTCTCTCCAATCTTCGACACCTTCCGCCAGCTCGCTCGAAATATTGTCCCAGTCTTCGCCACTTCTGTGCAGCAGAGGCAGCGCCCATCTTCTGAACGCGTCGCTGTGACGGAAGGGCCTGTCACCTCGTCGCTCGCCATTCCAAGCGTCCTCGAACTCTGTCAAGTCCATTATTTCCTCGGGACTAGTGTGATGATAAGTGACGGCCGGGTAGCACCACAAATTCCGTCCATGCTTGAAACCTGCGAAGTCCATTTCGAGCGGCTTTCCGCCTTGGAACATCGGAAAGTTCCAAGTCAAAGGGATGCTGGAGTTCAGCAATGCGAGCGCAAGTGGAACCTCGCCGAATTCGCCCCCATCCGCAATTCTGTCCCAAACTTCCCGCTCTGACAGGTATCGGTCGACAACTGCAGACAGCGCCGCCTGAGATAGCACATAGCCTGAGCCGCCATGTGCGAAAAACTGCCCTGGTCCCATTGCTACTTGGGACCCAAGGTAGAATGGTTTCGTGTGATCCAGGCGTTGAAGCACTCGCAAAGTGTTCGACCACGAAACAAATGTGTCTGCATCAATGAACACATACCATTTGCCGTCGGCTTTGAATTCTCGGGCCTTCACGGCCATCGGAAGATCATAAATCTAGCCAAATGCCATCCTGCTTGCCTGTCGCTTTCCGCTGTGGCAACCCACTGGATCTGTTCTCCACTCTCGATATCGGATGCGACCAAAGCACCTCTTCCACTCTGTTTGAGTCGTCGCCAGAGCTCAAAAGCTGGACTCTCTTTTCGTATATCTTCGCTCACTATGTCTAGAGCATCGTGAATCTGATGGCCATCCACTTCTTCTTCAAAGTCTGACAGAAGCACAACATGCGGCCAGCGCTTCAAAGTCGTCTCAAAGTGGACTGGCAGTTTTTGCAATAATTCCGTCGCGCCAGTCTTGATGATCAGAACGATATCATCAAGAGCAAGGTGAAACCCAGGATCGTCCGACTCGTGATGTCCAGTCACTTTAGCTGTGGATTCTACCCCAAGCGATGGCGATGGGTTTGCAGCGGGCGAATGAATCGATGCTAGGACATGAAAGCACACGACTATCTCGAGAACCAAGATCAAAAAAATGTTCACACAGTATCGACAGCGAGGCCGACTTCGCGTCTCGTATTCAGCAGTCATAATTTCTGGGCTACGAGGGTGTAGCGTGCAGCTTGAGCTGGGGTTCTTCACGCTATGACTGCTCAGCTATGCTAGAAACGCCTTTCCTCTGCCATGTGCTACCCGACACACGTTGATGTCCGTAAGGCAAGCCTCACGATGCATACATGACTTGTGCAGCCAACCATGTGAGTGTACTAGAGACCGATGGCGCAACACGCGCGACTCGATCGCCTACATCCGGCTACCTTTTTAGCCGAGAGACAGTGGCAGATCTGGACCGCCAGCCAGGGTCTGATTTCTGCCAAGGATTTTCAGCGCATGCGAGGCTGAACTTACACTGAGAGAGCTTGAGCTCAGATCACATCACGTCGAGACGCGGGACTCCAAACATTTTCCACGATGGCGGGAGTGTACCTGAGGGTTGGGCATTGCATCTGTTGATGCTGATGCACTTTACAACTCTTTCAAGATTCGTGACAATACCACCACCACCATCATGAACATCTGCCCACAACGATCCTCCCTTCGTGCCCTGCTGTTGTTTACGATAGCATTCTGCATTTTTCAGACATACACCTCATTAGCGTGGCCATCAAGCTACGAATCTACGAGCGAACCGGGAAGCTTCGGAAGAATATGGACGACGAGAGCGCAAGATGCAGACCATATTCTTGGCAAGATATCTCAAAGTAAACCAATATCGCCAAAGCCAGCAGAGCAAGTCGTTCTCCAACCCAGCTCCGGGCGTGAGCACATGAATGCTACGTTCGTTTCGCTGGTGCGGAATAGTGAGCTTTCTGGAATGCTGCAAAGCATTCGAGATGTGGAAGATCGTTTCAATCGGAATTGGAACTACGATTGGGTATTCTTAAATGACGAAGAGTTCACGGAAGAGTTTGTCACGACTGCGACAGCATTCACATCAGGTCGCGCAAAATTTGGCAAGATAGATTCGGAACACTGGGGCTTCCCAGCTTTCATCAATCAGACCAAAGCACAAGAAACGAGGGAGCAAATGGCAGACCTCACATACGGCGATTCAGCCTCATATAGACACATGTGCCGCTATCAATCGGGATTCTTCTACAAGCACCCACTCATTCTGGATTACGAATGGTATTGGAGAGTAGAGCCATCTATACAGCTCTTCTGCGACATCGAGTACGATCCCTTTCGCGTGATGGCGGAGAATGGAAAGAAGTATGGATTCGTGATTTCGATAAACGAGCTGAAGAAGACTGTGCCAAGTCTATGGAGTCACGTCAAAGACTTCATGAAAGCATACCCTCAACATATTGTGGAAGATAATCATATGGGATTTTTATCTGAGGATGGTGGCGAGAACTGGAGCTTTTGCCACTTCTGGTCCAATTTCGAAATCGCCAGTCTCGATTGGTATCGCAGCGAAGCATACAGCGATTTCTTCACCTACCTCGACAAGATTGGAGGTTTCTTCTACGAGCGATGGGGTGATGCTTCTATCCATACTATCGCAGCCGCTCTCACGCTCAAGAAGGGGGAAATACACTTCTTTGACGATATTGGATATCGACACGAACCGATACTGCACTGTCCGAGGTCTGCGGCGAAACGACTGAAGAACAAATGCATATGCAATCCGGAGCAGAACATTGCTTGGAATCCTTCGTGTACAAAACGATTCTTTGAGGCAGCCAATCTGCCGTTCCCCGATGGGCATGATAGAGACGTGCCTAGAGAAGTCGGGCTTTGATTTCAGCGTTGTCCAAAATATTGCAGCGATTCAATACCAGCAAGCCATCTGTGCCATGAAAGCATGTTGTCGACTCATACAGAGGGGAAATACTTCTTCACCTCGTGCAAGTCCCAGAAGCAGTCAAGCCTTCAATCTACCCATCGCGGCTTGACATCTGGACGGTGTTCCGTGAGACGTATCAACATAGTGGCTGGGCTAGAACAAGTTTTCGAATTCTTGAGAGCTCAGAGAAATCAGCAGCCACAAGTGTTGCGTCCAATGTATGGCGTGATTATTGCCAAAGTTTACAGCCGACACAGTGCACGTATGGTACGGGTCTGACTCCGGATGTGAAAGGGACGCAGGGAAGAAACTGTATGGGCACTCCGACAGTGCTAGTCAGCCACAAGTCTGAGATCGCAGCATGTGGTTTTCTGGAAGCCAAAAAGATCACACCACCCGCACACATAGCGAAAGCGGTAGTCGGGAAGGATTATAGTCCCAAATGGTTTGGACGCCGGGTCCGAAAAGAGGATAGTTGCCAGAGTGCACGTGGAAGTGGGTCTCTGCTCTCCGCTTCGACAATTCTTTCCCATGTCCTTAGACGCGGCTGTGGCGTACCTGCATTAGTGCCAGACCCAGCATCTGGGTTTGACAGCTCGACATGCATAATATCAACTTCCTGGTCGGTGTCCATACCATCTTTTGAAGACCGGGAGCATACGGGCGCAGATTCAGCTTCGCTGGTCAAAAGAGGCTTGCTTCTGGAACGCATCTGATTCTTGGGTTTACTGTGGCGCCTGCATGCATACTCGGTCTTCAAGATCTGACGAATGATACATTGCTGTGAAGCATCACAGTCACGATTCAGGATGTCGGACGTACCATCCTGCTGGCTATGGCTGACTTCGCACAAGTCTTCATGTCGGCCAAGCCGACTCATACCAGCCCAGAAGAGCAAATGTAGGCAAGCAATGTCCAACCTGGCGTCTGAAGCGGACCGAGACCATACCAGCATGGCTGGTCTTGGAACGATACTTCTGCTCACTGAGGCGAAGACGGCGTATACGCGGCCTCTGGTGCACTAGTAATCTCAGCATCGACCATCTTGATCAAATCCTGCATCTCCTCCTTGGCCATCGGCCCATTCGAAGAAGGCCGAAGCATGGGAACACATCCTCATAAGTGAGACATACCCTTCTTCTCGACTATCACTACCATTCTGTCACTCCCCTACCTCCTCCATAGGTCACGCTTCTGACCTTCATCATGCGTCTCTCTACACTCCTACCCTTCATCGGGTGTGCTCTCCTAGTAGGAGCAGTACCCACACCAGAAGCAGCACCACTTGCTGTCCTAGAAGCTGCACCAGAAGCTGAAGCCATTGCTCTACCTGAGCCTGATGCCTTTGCGGATCTCGATGAGGACGCATGGGATGCAGAGGTCATCGCGAGAAGAGAGGCAGAGGCTGCAGCTGCAGCAGTGGTATCAGAGCCTCTAGCTGAGAACGAGCTGGAGAAGCGTCAGAACATCACTATTCCTAATCCGACTCCACCTCCGCCTCCCGTGGATAACACTACGACGGTTGATAACGCAACGACCTCGAACAACGGCAGTCAAGGGACCACCACAACTTCGGCTACTAAGGACCCCCCTTCCACAAACACCACAACTTCGAATACTACTGTTCCTGAAGAGATTCCCCCTCTTGTGAATAGCACTACAGGCACCACTACTCCAGTCACCAATACCACAACATCGAATTCAACATCGAATGTCACGGGGAACAGCACGACAGTCGGTGATGTGCCATGCGGTGCTACTAGAAATGACTCTACCGTACATTATTGCAACACTACCACAAATGGTACCACAAACAACGCTACTACGCCGAATGGACCAGTTACATTGCCAAGTAATAACTCAACAACAAATACGACCGGAAATGCAGCTGGCAACAGCACGACTGGTAGCACTACTCCACTGCCATGCGGCGCTCTTGGAAACGGTACACAGCCGGCTGGAGTATGCAATAACTCCACGACGAACAGCACAACAAATAGCACTACGACGCCGAATGGGCCCGTCACACTGCCAAGCAACAACTCGACGAATACCACAACGCCGACGACTCCAGTGATCACTACTCCAAACAATCAGACGAACTCGACCAACAGCACTACGACACCGCCTGTAGTAAATCCGCCGGCGAACAACCAGACCAATGTTACTGTGCCAGTCGTCACTCCGCCCAACAACCAGACGAACGTAACAACTCCTGTGGTTACTTCGCCGAACAACCAAACCAATACAACGATTCCGCCTGTGGTCACTCCACCAAACAACCAGACGAATGTGACGATACCTGTCGTTACTCCGCCAAATAATCAGACGAACGTAACTGTGCCTGTCGTCACGCCGCCAAACAACCAGACGAATGTCACTATACCTGTGGTCACACCTCCAAACAACCAGACCAATGTGACAACTCCTGTGGTCACTCCGCCAAATAACCAGACGAATGTCACTATACCCGTCGTCACGCCGCCGAACAACCAGACGAACGTCACGGTGCCCGTCGTCACTCCTCCGAACAACCAGACGAATGTCACTATACCCGTCGTCACGCCGCCAAACAACCAGACTAATGTCACTGTGCCTGTGGTCACACCACCGAACAATCAGACAAATGTCACTGTGCCCGTCGTCACGCCGCCAAACAACCAGACGAACGTCACTATACCCGTCGTCACCCCACCGAGCAACCAGACAAATGTCACTGTGCCTGTGGTTACCTCACCGAACAATCAAACTAATGTGACAACACCGGTCATCACTCCGCCAAAGAACACGACCAATGTGACCATTCCAGTCATCATCCCTCCGGCAAACAACCAGACAAATTCGACTAACAGTACGAAGCCGTCGAATGGCACTTGCACTGGCTTGCTGTCCCTGAGCAATTGCACCTTGCCCACAAACACGACTACCAACAGCACTCTGCCTATTCCAGTCCTGCCCATCCCTGGCAAGAACGGTACGAACTCGACAAATTGTACGATCTCAGTAAATGGTACGCTGCCGGTCAACTGCACTCTGCCGGTGAACAGCACCTCGCCGATCAACGGTACAGCACCAACCAATGGCACTTCAAATTGCACGTTGTCCAACACTGGCAAGACCAATTGTACGCTTCCGGTACCAGTGCTTCCTACGCCGAATCCCACCAATGGCACGAACTCGACAACAAACTGCACTATGTCAGTCAACGGAACACGTCCGGCTAACTGCACACTTCCAACAAACACCACGACTCCGATCAATGGCACGACCCCGACACCTCCTAAAAACGGCACAAACACCACGACCCCGACAAATGGGACAACTCCAAACAATGGTACAATCCCAGCATCGTGTCCAGCGACATGTCCGGCTCTTCTCAGACAGTTCTTGGCACCATTCAGTACCGTGCCACTAGCACAGCAGTTGTGTGCTAAGGTCGCCAATGGCACGTACAAGAAGAACAGGTAAGCATTTTCCATCGAACGATATCCTCGTGTCAGTAGCTGACATGCTTACTAGTACGTACAGTAAGCTATCGTCCTGGGTCGACAAAGACGTCAAGCTCTTCTGCTGTTGCATCGCCAAACCTGCCAACAGAACAGCCACCAAATCCTCCAAGCGTGACTTGACGTATACACCGGTAGACGATGAGGTCCATGCCCCAGACGCAAGCGTATTCGCCAATATCATTGAGGGCGCACACAAAGCGATAGACAAAGCATCTAATGCCTTGTACAAGGAGGAAAAAGACCAACCGATGACAGTCTTTGGTCCCGCTCGATTGCAAAGATTCGCTCATGGAGGCTCGACGATACGGACGCGGCCGAAGAGCAAAAGCTACACCGTGACGATTGAGAGCGATGAGAAATGAGCATGAGCATGAGCATGACTTGTACGATTTGGCAGTTTTGATGTTTTAGCGATATACCATAGAAAGCGTGTCTTCCTTCAATGAAATGCGACTTGCAGTTCAACTACGACACTATCGTCTATCGTTCTCTCTTCAAGCGATCTCTATACCTGTCCCTACGCCTGACGACCTCGAAGACAGCATGACTATTTGATATAACACGAACTTCTAAACCGCCCTCCATTCAGAGAGTGATCAATTGTGACAATACCTCGAAGACATGCAGACACTGTTCAGATGCCGAGTCTGCAAGCTCACGCTTGCAGACCCGCATATTTGACAGTGTCTCAGTCTGACTTCCAGATGCTGCACATATCGGACATCACTCCATCAGATGATTTAAGACACGCATGTGCCTAGTAGGAACTCCAAAGACGAAGGGACAGGCATAGAGATCGCTTGAAGAGAGAACGATAGACGATAGTGTCGTAGTTGAACTGCAAGTCGCATTTCATTGAAGGAAGACACGCTTTCAGCGACTGTCTCTCGTGCAATTCAAGTAGCGAGAGCTGTACATTTCAGATAGCGAGCGCCGTGCGGGTTGGTTGGACAAAGCCGTGCAGTCTAGATATCCAAATGCTTGCAGGATGAGTAGTCGAAGCTGTGCAGGTCGTTTAGTCAAGGCTGTGCAGTTTGAGTTGCTGGAGCAGTGCAGTCAAGTTAGTTGACTCCGTACAGTTTTGATAGCCGAAGCTGTGCGGGTAAATTAGGCCAAGTACTACAGATCGAATAGCCAGAGCGTCGCAGGGCTGGTCAGGCGCGGCCGTGCCGGTTGATTAAAGAAAAGCGTACAATCTGAATAGTGAAAGCCGTGCAGGCTGATTAGGTATCACCGTGCAGGTCATTTAGTCTAAGTGTTGCTCGAGCCGTGCAGTCTTAATTGCAGACCGTGTGCAGATAGAATAGTGAGGTCGGTGCAGTCTCAAAGGCGAAGCTGGTGTATAGTGAAGAGTAATCATGGGTATCATTGAACATTCTAGTTACATCTTGAAGTCATAAAATTTTCGTTTCCATCAAAGCAGCCTTTTACTTGCTTCTAGCAGCTTCAGCAAACCAAGTCTTCCCATGTGCATATCTGTAGACTTCATCGAGACATTGCTTGGCGCATCATCGTGTGCGATCATAGATGCTACTGCAAGCTGTTTCGCAACATGTCTCCAAGCCCTTTCCTTTTCACTTGGTCGTACCTGTACTGGTCGAGCAGTAATGACAGCTTGAGGTACGCTTCCCATCTCGAGTGACTCGAGAGACACATTCGCTCGGTTAAGTCCTGATTCGATGGCGATTGCTGAAGCGAGATGGAGTTGATGTGCGATTTGTTGGAGGGAAGCTGGCTCTGCAGGCTGCTTCTTCTCCGAAACTGTTGTCTTTGTGACTGTGATGACCGCTGTCTTTTCTGATTCTGGTTGTGAAAGACAACTGCAAGCTCCTTTCAAAATTGTTGATCTGGTAGATTCTTGACTTTGACGTTCTCGTAGCCAGTTGAACTCGGGTATCGAAGCTTTCCTATATGCTCGCTTTGTTGATGTGGGTTGTGCTTGGTCATTGGTCGATGTAGCTGATCTGGAGAGATGTTAGGAGCTTTTCTTCAACGAACTGATCGATTGATACTTACAGTGTATCCTCAGAGGGACTCTGTGTCCTCTTTGGAAGCTGCATGTATGCATCGCAGAATGCTGTTGCATGAGGTTTGGGAAGATACGTTGTGAGCACGAAGTTCACTGCTCCACAGCCGACTTTGGACGCAATGCCATCATTGTGGTCTCGCTCAGGTATTGATTGTGGTGCTGATGCTATGCATGCAACTGAGAAGAGGATAGCGAAGAGTGCAAACACATTTACTGATCGTGTCGACATTTTGATCAATGGGTCTTGAGAAAAATTGGATGGGTACTGGAAAAGCTGGCGTGCTGGGGAGTCTCTTACTATTGACAGACTTACAATATCTTGGTCGCCGGCAGTCATGCGTTCGCTGACACCGAGAGTAGAATTCTCATGAGGTCGTTTCTGGCTTGCGTCCAGCTGCAGTCCAGAAAGTCAAAGAGCTCTGGGCAGCCATGTGGGAGGTGCATTAGCGTATTCGTCTCAACTTGCCAGTGCTCCTGTGCGGTTGTGGCGTCCGGATGACTTGCGTCCAAAGTCCGAATTCGGTAAGTGTCTATACTTCCAGAATGCCAAAAAGTATATTCCGTGGCGCTTCACTCGTGAGCCTGCTTTCCCAGAATGGCGTTCAGCCTCCCAACTCTCCAGCTGTCGGGGACCGCGGTGGCGTAAGGCGAGATGTACATTTCGACCGGTGTTCAAAACATTTTCATATACCATGGCTTGGAATGTGTAGCTTTACCATGTCTCGTAGCTCGCGAGTGTATGCACGCCAGCTTCGCCAAGGATCGTGAGCTGAATATTCACATGATCGCGAATGCCTCGTCTAGGGCCCATGGCAAAGACTGAGGTCTCGCCCAGCGCCATCGCAAGATATACTGGAACTCGTTAAGATGCTTTCGCTCCGGGTCTTGGGTGCAGAACAGCAGATTCGCACGTGTTAGAGCACCGCGTGTCCTTGACTTTGCCTTGAGGACCATCGCCCACCTTGACGCGGTGCAGAACATCTTCCACAGTTTGCAACCCAGACGATTATATCGAAATGGGGCAAATCGGAGCTCTTGATCGCTCCACCAGATCGCACAGACCCAACGCAAGGAGAAAAGCAACATACTCGCAATTGGCAAATACTGCGCAACGACCTCAGTATGCGAGTCGATGGACTTCAATCAGCAAGTTTCTCGTGGTCGGCTTCTTCCTTCGAATATTTGCCGCATGTTTGGGCCATTCTGGTCAAGGGAAACCACCAATGTATGGTGACTTTGAGGCCCAGAGGCACTGGATGGAGATTACCACTCGATTACCTGTATCTCAATGGTATTTCCACGATCCCGAATGGTGGCGGCTCGACTATCCGCCGTTAGCTGCATATCATAGTTGGATTTTGGGAAAGATAGGGACTTTGATCAATCCAAGCTGGTTCGATCTGTATACTTCGAGAGGTTGCGAGGAAGCTGGACTAAAGTTTTTCATGCGGATCACTGTATTCGCTTCGGAGCTTCTCATCTTCGTCCCGGCGGTATATCTCGCTATTTCGCAACTCAGCAAGATTCGCGTTGGAAAGATGTCAGCTCGGCATACTCAGATTGCGTTGGTTGCATTGCTTTTGCAGCCAGCAATAATCTTGGTCGATCATGGACACTTCCAGTACAACACGGTTATGCTTGGTCTCTTTCTGGCAGCAATGGGCAGCTTTCTGGCAGATTATCACCTTGCTGGATGCGTTTTCTTCGTTGGGGCTCTCGGCTTCAAGCAGATGGCGCTCTTCTATGCGCCAGCTGTCGCAGCGTATTTGGCCGGAACTTGCTTCGTCCCAACAGTACGTCCGTTCCGACTTTTGGCCATTGCTACAGTCACAGCATGCTCATTCGCTGCGCTCTATGCGCCACTTCTCTTTGGCACCTGGTATGATGTTGCCCAAAAGTTGCAGCTGCCTCCTGCGACTACTGCCGGCTCTCAACTTCTTTCGCTGTTCGCGGCGCTCCCGACCGAATTCCAGCCTTTTGCGAGTCAGATTGCGCAGTCGATTCACAGGATATTCCCGTTCTCCCGAGGGCTCTTCGAAGACAAAGTAGCGAACATCTGGTGCTCTATCCACTTTTCCGGCGTCTACAAGTTGGCGAAACACCACTCTCCTGAAACGCTCAGTCTGGCCGCTTTGGCGCTGACTATGCTTCTCATCCTCCCGCCGTGTCTAGTAATCTTCTTCCGACCACGAAAGTCGCTAGTCACGCTCGCTTTTACGACCTGCGCGTGGGGCTTCTTTTTATGCTCATACCAGGTGCATGAGAAGAATGTGCTTCTGCCACTCGTTCCGATGACGGCTCTTTTGGCATGCGAGCAAGGCGTGAAAGCGGCGACAAGAGCTTGGATTGGCTTCGCGAACATCGTGGCGTCGTGGACATTATACCATCTGTTGATCAAGGACGACCTACAAGTGGCATATCTGCCTGTGTTAGGAGTCTGGCTATACGCAATGGATCTACCTCCGTTCAGCTTCAAGATCTACCAGAAGTCGTCCGAGCATGGCGGTCCATCACGGTTGTCAAAGTACATCCATCTGTCAGCCTACGCGGCGATTGCGGTGTGGCACGTTGTGGAAGCTTTCATTCCAGCTCCCGCAAGTAAGCCGGATCTGTGGATCGTTGCCAACATGATCCTCGGCTGCATGGCATTCTGCTCTTGCTATCTGTGGTGTCTGGCTACACTGATTGTGGAAAGCGGATTCGTGGGCGATGCTCGGGCGTGTCTCAAATCGCGTTCACAAGACCAGCTTTCGCCTCGAATTCTTTGGTCTCAAACGTGTAGGAGTATCTTTGCCACATAGAAGGCGCAGATGTGCAGAATTGTAGCATTAGTGATATATGATAGACAAGATAATGAGTAAACGGCCTTAGCATACTGTACAATGAGCTCGCGGTACGACCCGAGATACGAAATCCAATGTCGAAGTCAGACTGTCATCAACAATGCCTCCCTCACCAAATCACTCATCATCGAAATTGCAGCAAACAAGTGCTTACTTGCGACCAGGCTCAGAGCGTCCGGTCGAAGAACCATGTTCGGCATCTTCCATCGCCTAAGGACATTAGCGTGGAAGCGGAATCGGGTCTACCATGTGCCATCACATCTAAGACACTCGAAACCTGCGCATGATTAGCAAGGAGCACACGCAGGCAAAAAGTCCCAGGAACAAGCTTGCGCGCGCACTGCATGAGCTGGATCTTTCTGCTTCCTTGGTGCCGTCTCGAGCCCTAGATGTCCTAGGCGATACTCCAAAGCGGTCTGAATACCAAAGACGTCAGGTCAAGGCCCGAGCAGAGTGTGAATATGCTTTGCGAGCCACTTCAAAGTTTACAGGGCTCCCCGAATGCCATGCTGAACTATTGTGACCTAGCCGTCTTTTCCACTAATTATAGCCATGCTGGAGCATAATGCATAACACCCTAACAATGCGAAGCACGGATAGAGATTGCCGTTCGAGAACTTGGTAGTGATGGAGTTGACATATATACAGCCTCGCCCGCGTCCGCACCCGCTTCCGTCTCTCTATCCAACCTGGTACCGGCTGTTTGAAGCCTGATCAGTCGTCGAGATGTTTGCCAGCCTTGTTCGCAGGACCTTCTTTTCCGTGGCCACTCTTACCATCCTTGGCCATGCTTCGGATGTGGGATCGGTTGAACGCGACGTAATAGTCATTGGCGGTGGTGGCAGTGGTGCTTATACCGCTGCAAGACTATTTCAGAACGGGGTGTCGGTAGCCTTGATTGAGAAACAAAATCGACTTGGAGGTCAGAGTCCGCCCAGATCCCTAGTTATCAAGCTAATTTTCGCGACCTTAGGTCACGTCAATACCTATACCGATGCGGCTACTGGCGCGACGACCGACTATGGTGTCGTCGTATGGGCAAACATCTCTGTAGTGACGAACTTCTGGAAACATTATGGCGAGCCTCTCATTCAGCTTCCAGGACAGGTTGGAGCCGGTGCTAGAGCTGCTGACTTTAGATCCGGGACGGTTCTTCCAGCAGCAGCAACTCAACTAGACCCACAAGCTGTTGCCAGCAACCTCACAGCCTGGATCGCAGCCCTTCAGCAATATCCTGGCCTGATTTCGACTTTCGACCCTCCATATCCAGTGCCCGAGGAGTTGCTGAGGCCATTTGGGGAGTACGTTCAGAAGCACAATTTGCCACTCGTAGCCCAGTTTGCAGCCAGCTTTGGTCAAGGGCAGGGCAACATTTTAGCCCTACCAGCAATTTACATCTTCAAGTCATTCGACATACACCAAGCTCGGGCTCTTCTCGATGCACCGTTCCTTGTGAGCGCCAAAGGCAACACGCAAGCGTTATACAACAAGGTACAGGACGAACTTGCAGACAACGTCTTTCTGGATACGTGCGTAGACAAGATTGTTCGAACAGAGGACTGTGTCGAGGTATCTGTGACCACCCCTTCGGGACCTAAGCTCATCAAAGGATCAAAATTGGTCATGACTGTACCACCCAAGCTCGAAAATCTAGGATTTCTTGATCTCGATCAGCAGGAGATGGCGCTCTACGCTCGTTTCAACAACAGCTATTACTGGAATGCCATCGTTACGAACACTGGACTACCGACTAACGTAACATTCAATAACATTGATCCGATGGCGCCATTCGGCCTTGCTGCGCTCCCTTCTGTCTACACTATACAGAATACTGCTGCAATTCCTGGCACATTTCAAGCCTACTTTGGCAGCACCACACCATTCACCATAGAACAAGTCGAAGAGCAGATCATTGCAACGGTAGCCAGGCTTCGCAAAGGCTCAGGGCTACCGGATCCTAGCCCACCCACACAAGTGATAGAATGCAACTCGCACAATCCCTTCCATCTTACGGTGTCCAGTCAGGAGGTAGCAAATGGATTCTATCGAGAGTGGCTGTCGCTGCAGGGACATCGCAATACCTGGTGGAACGGCTTCTCGATGATCAAGGCTGCATCGTATCCCATCTGGAATTTCACGGAGGTCGAACTACTTCCAAAGCTCATGGCGAAATGATCTCTTCACACGCGTCGCGTCAGCATTAGCATCAGCATTGGCAATAATATTGGCATCTCAGCATAAAAGTCGTCTACACAAGCACCTGCATAACAGTGTATCAACATGTCTCCAGACAAGCTCAGACATAGTCAGTCGCAAGCACATTTGCATACACGCCAGGTTATTCCGGGTATTGCTAATTCGATTCAATTATTTAGTCCAGCGGCACTACTTTCAGCAAGTTCTGAGGATCGCGTATGGCTAACTCGGAATCAGGAAACGAAACAGGCAACACACCTGGACTGCGAACACACAGGTCTCCCAGGTTTAACCCTGAGCTACTGCAGGGCACCTGGTCGAGCAGAACGGCACCCTATTGTGGACTACCGCTATATCTAAGCAACGTGTGCTTGTGTGATCCGTATCACTTCCCATTGCGTCCACACCTCCGCTTCACATCAGAAGCACGATGGCTCTCTTGGAGTGCAAGACGTCAATGCCATACTTCGCACTGATAGCTCTTGCGCTTCTCAGCCTGACCAATGCCATTGCGCTTCCCCAAGATGGCGACAATCCAGTCGTTTGTCCTTTCAACGAGACCGTCGGTCCTCAGATCATGCTTGCACACGTAACGTGAGTGGCGTCACAATCCACGATCACAGCATTCGCTAACACTGCTTCGCAGCCTCCCTGACGGTACAACCGAAATCGACGCCTGGATCTATTCGCGCAACTGGTGCTCCGAAGCCAATCTCGTCTCCACCAATCCCGACATTTGCGACCTTCCTCCATCATCAGGACATCCTGTCGAGTTTCTCCATGTTCCACTCTTCACAAAACTCAGTCGTCCTAAGATCAATTGCTACGCAAACATTGATATCGTTTTCGAAGGATGCAAAGAAGTCAATGGTACCATCGATTATCAGGATGTGATGGCTAAGATCACGAGTAAGGATGGAAAGAGTAGTGCGACGTATGAATGTGTACAGGATGTTGAGCATCATGGTTGTGACTACAATACTGGTGTGAAGGATAGTGAGACGAGATTGGAGGCTTTTGCAAGTGTGAGTACTTCTTGAGTTCGAGCCGTTTCCGCGCTGACTCTGTACAGTGTGGTATCTTGGCGACCGAGTAGACGGCTTGATGGCTGGAAGAAAGTAGGGATCATTTGCTAATGCTCAAAGCTTCAGTGTCAACGACTACTGCCAAACAGAACAAGACAGATTCTGTCCCTCTTTTGCGAGTGATGGATACAGTACACATCAAGCCACTACCTTATTGGCCAGTCGATCTGGTAGTCACATGCAGGGCCGCATGTGACGGTGTCCTGTTGCGCTTCATCCGCTTCACTTTTGCAGCATTAACCTAAACCTCACTTTTTAACCGCCTCGCGCCTATTTAAGTCTCGTGTCTTCCACTCATTCTCGAACATTCATCAGCCAATCTGCGTCCGAAGCATTCAAAACCACTTTACATCCGAAGCATTCAAACATCACCAAGATGGGAAATACGACTTCCAAATCCGACAACCAGGTCACCATGCCTCGCCAAGTCCCCCTCTCCAACCCGCGCCACGGGCTACTCAATCGTCAGTCGAAGATGCCCAGCATCGCCGCAGGTCCAAGATACAACGAAGAGACATATCCAGACCTCGCGCCTACCAAGAAATGGCACACAGCGGCGGACGAAGGCCTGCCGCTCATGAGCGGTGGCGAGAACAAGACCTATACCGCCGAACAAGGTCAAACTGCTATCATGATCCTCGCTCTACTGGAGCCAGAGCCGACATCTCACGACCTAAGACGATTTGGTCTCGATGGAAAATCAAGTGCTATTCAAAACACCATCTCCGCCTATTCTGGAGCCGACGAGCTCAACTACATGCGGGCAACGACGAACTCCGAGATCGAGCTCAATGACTTTTTCAAAATCATGGAGGACAAGGCAGTCGAATTTGTGCGACTAAAGGCACCACCTGTCGGCGTTCAGGAGGGTTGGGCAGAGCGCGATGCGCGTGAAACTGAGAGCCAAGACATTTACTGCAGCCTCAAAGCTGATCATGGTGACTTTACGAGTTATATGAACGCCAGGATCGACGAACTCGAATCATCCATGCGCCCAGTTCATTCATCTCGCTACGATGTGCCGAAGGGTCTGCTCTCGCCATTGCGAAAGCGCGAGCAAGCTCGCTTTGAGCAATTGAAAGACGAGGCAGACGAAATTCTGCGTCTCGCTGACGAACGGACCTCCATCCCAGATCAATTCATACCAATGGAGTTCTATCATTTCTTGTCTATCTCGGGGCGAGAAGCCTTCTGGAGCCGCCGCTATGACGACCATAAGTGGGAATGGCTTCAACACTTACATCGACGAGTCCCGCTGCCAGAGCTCTTTCACCTGCTTGATCACCAGCTTCGATTCCAATTTATTCAGCTTTGCAAATCATACGAGGACAACATTAATGCCAACATCGCCCTGGCTTCGTTCTTGATGACAGTGGAGTCTGAAGACATCAGAGCTGCAGCTATACTGAACGCAAGAAAGGACTTGTCCCCAGTCTACGCCCGACACGCACGGGTGTTCAAGAACAGCCTGTCAGAATATCTGAAGCAAGCTGATGCGATTCCCCGCGAAGGCCTGGCCGATGAAATCCCAATATTCAAGGGCATCATGTCGAGCAATTCGGGCAAGGCAGGCTCGCGAAAGGCAGCATCGCTTCCTGAAGATCTACACGTCAACCGCGTCAAGTTTCGCACCAGTGCAGTGTGATAGCAGCTACAAATGAATTATTAGACGCTGAAATAGGAGGGAGAAAACGCCGCAATAAACGGCTTGGGACACGCTCATCTCTCATGCCAAATTGCCCTTTGCCGGCTGGACGATACGCTACAGATAGCGACCGGCTTTCAGAGAAGTCCTCTACTAGTGATGAGAAATGACAGAAGCGAGCAAACCATCTTATTACCACCACTCAATTCTCCCGCCATTGACTTTCTCTTGCGATCCTCGTGCAACACATGCTACTTTCTCCATTCCTCACTGATAATCAAGATGTAAAACCATCTCGGATCGCCGCTCATTCCAACTCTAACATTTTCCGCTCCAGCGCCTCATGCGCACACCTCTGTTCCTAATCTACGTCAGCGAGATAAAGTCAGCCACGTCCACCATCGATATCATCACTCAAACCCAATCCCAGCAACAAAATACATACCGTCCCATTCCCATCCTCCCCCCATTCGTCACATGAACCATACTCCTAAGCCTCGAATTCCAGCTTGTAACGAGCCTGCATTCCGAATCTGCGTAAAGTTCAATGTATCCGTCCAGATCTGAAACTTTTTCAATCCAGCCGTCGAGACCTGAAGCTTTAAGACATTCTACCGGAGGTGCGAAATTCCTCCAGGGCATTCGTTTGGGACGAGAGGTTCGAAGTTGACTCGAGGAATTCCGCTGCAGAGGCGACCGTTGAAACCGGAGAAGGGGACGGCTGCTGGTATGAGGAAGAGGAGAGGATGGATAGGATACGCATCATTGTCGTTGAATGATACGACGCTGATGATATGGGTTTGATCGTGAGATGAAACTTGTGGTGTATCGAAAACCATGCTTCGCGGAGATTTTTATTTTTGACGAGCTTCTCAATGGTCAGCTTCGAGATGTGGAGGAGGAGGAGGAGGAGGTCGTAGGCCTCCGAATGGTAATTGGAGTAAGGCAGCCGAATTGGAGACTGTTCGAAATGATGGCAGGGAGAAGCCGGGAAAAACAGATCGGAGGGTGTCCATCTTTGGAAGAGGTGTGTAAGTGAGCATCGAAATTATCGCAAAAATTGCCCATCTCTTTCCGATCTCAGCGTGAGAGATCTCTACCGTCAATACTCCAACCGACGCCTCGCTCTGAAAAACAATGGTACGGCGCTCCTCCCATGCTATGCTCGTTCATGCATCTCCCTCTCCCGCAAAACATTCCAAAAAGCTCCCGACTTCTCTCAGCACTTTCTCCACAAGCAGATTATCACTCGCGCCAGTCACATTCGTCTTCATCCATCTCTCCTCCAATGGACTCACAGCCGTAATGCGATCGTTGAGACTCCTCTTACTCCGACTCAGGGCTTCTACAAGGCCCTTCACAACCTCCACGTCGTAGTCTAGTTCGGGCACAGCATTAGCATCGATGCCCTCAGCTGCACCTCGCGCGACATCCGACTTCAAAATCAAAGATATCATGGCTAGGCTGTGAGCTTCGGCGATGAGGCCGAGAGTCACTGCACCAGCTCTTGGATTTCGAGGCGAAGGCGTTTCATTTTGAAGAGAGACTTCTGCTCTACGCAATTGTTCTGGGAAGGAGTTGAGGAAGACGGAGACTTCGGCTGCGATTGGTGGACCAACGGCATCGAGGAGGTTGAGACATAGAGGCAGGAAGCCCTCGGTCCAGATGACGAACATACGTTGAGGCTCATCAAAAGGTCCTTTACCGCCAGGCTTGCGGAAGTAGTTCGACAAATTTCCAGAAGCAAGGTGGGTCAGGACACCTTGAAGTGCCATCTGCTCTGCGATCGGGCGGACCGTGGAAAGAGCAAGGAGGAACATGACTGCAATCTCGCCGTATATGGGGTCGGAAGAGGTTGTGGTTGCTTCGGAGAGCTGATCAGCCCAGCTGTAGAGGCTTAATGCGCCACGTATGAGCGAGGAGTCGGCGACGATGTCTGATAGCATTGTTTGAACTGAGCTGATTCCGGGTACGGCAACGATGGCACGCAGAAGAGCCGTGAGAAGTGCGAAGTCGGCGGGCAGGGCGAGGGCAATGTCGTTGTGAAGATTGCCGCAGAGAGCTCGGAATCCTGTGGCGATGGTCTTGTTGACGATGCTTACGAGGCAAGACGCTGTGGCGGGAGGCAGATACTGCATCTCGTTTTTCGACTTGATGTAGTTGTGTGGCTGCACGGTGAGATATAACGTCTGCAGCAGCTGCCGGTAATACCGCACATCTTCAGGCGCAGATGCGACATCATAGTCTACTGGGGAGCGCGAGACCAGATCCCATGCTGCTGGCAGCAGGGTTTTCATGGTGTCATCCTGAAGCTTGAGCGAGACCAGCTTCGAGACGAGCACAAATGCGAGATCTATCCGCATCTGCAGTACATCTGCAACACCTGGTTGCCTCGTGTCATATTGCGCATTGAAGAGAAGGCAATTCTCTGCAGTCTTCGCAAGCTCAATCTGAAGCGTAGTATCGTCGTCGGCACATTCGCATAATGTAGTGGCTAGCGTTTTCCAGCTCTTGAGCAACGCAGTCTGTGCGTGGAGGAAGCTGATATTTGCATTTGCACGGGAGAACTCGCTCGCGTAGCCTTGGTCTGTCTTACCGCCAATGCCATGCCATGACTTGTAGTGCTGGAAGACTGATGCGGCAATGTCCTTGTCGTAAAAGTAGACCTCGCCGAAGGGCGCAGGATTGACCGAAGTGCGTTTGAAGTCTTCTAACTCGGCTTCTCTGAAGACCTTGTTGAGACTGCTCGCCAATCCATGGTGCAGATCTATATTGAAGGCAGTCACGCCGGCGCCGTGCTTCCTGAGGTAGCCTAGCTTCGGCACTAGAGCCTTCAAAACTGTCTTATCACCAATCTCGAGACTGGTATGCAGATTGATCGCCAGAATCTCGCACAGGTAGGATGCCATCTCGCATTCCCTCGCACTGATGACCATGATCGCAGCACTGGGCTTCTTTGGTGGCTCTTGCAGATTCTCGAGCCACGCCAAAGTGTTCTTCAGGAAGTCTGGATGCGACCGCAGCTCGTTTGTAGCCCAAACCCATGTCCGATGCGCGACCGCCAGGAATTGAAGCATTCCCACTGCACGCTCTGGCGACAACGTCGATATGTTAGCAACCTGGTCCAAGACATATCTGAGAATGGGCTTGCCCTTGATCGGATCCGAATTGCGGCGATGAGAGCGGCTCTTAGGCAAGTTACCGGTAAGAAGGTAAATAGCAAACCACTGCTGCTTGCTATCCATGACCACTGACAAGAAGTCCCACGCTTTTCGCTCGATTCGCAGATCGCACAGTGGCCGGTCAAGCTGCGTCACTACCTGTAGGAATGCTTTGGCCGCGACCGGATCCAGCTGTGCGAGTATTGACGGAGGATCGTCGCTGGCTGCACTGACTGATCTGACAAGATCGGACAGTAGCTCAAAGAGCCCGCTCTTGAAGGCGTGATCGCTCGCGAGAAGAGACGCCAGCGTGGGCATACTCTTGAGCACGCCATTCGCTAGCATTGATGCTCGTTGATTGCCCATTTGGCGTCTCATCTCGGTCTTGAGTTCATCGTCTTCTTCCAGTACCTCGTCTTGCATAATCGAGCTGTTGAACTTCGCCTTCTTGACAGCAAGCAGCTCGACGCCACTCTTAGCAGTGCGTAGCAGCACGGTCACGAAGTCGAATAGCGAGCATGTTTGCTCAATGAGGAGTCTCCGTCCCAGGACAGGAAGGCCATCTCCAGCGACAGGCAATGCCTCAACAAGCGTCCTGCTGAAAGTGTTGATAAGTGGGCTGCTATCGGTGCTTGGGCAGCAAGTGCTCAACAAGGAGCTTGCTGCAGGAGCGAGAACATATGTGAGTCTCTTTGATGGCTCCTTAGCGACATCGATACCATACGTGCTCTTCAAGAGTTTCGTGAACGACTTGAGGAGGCAGATTGTAATAGTACACCGCTCTTCCGCATTCACGAACTTCCAGTCTGGGAAGTTTTGAAACGCATCGAGCAGTAATCTTTGGTATGCATTGAGCACCGCGCTCATTGTTCGCTCCGGAGTGGTCTCCATCGCCTCTTCATCTTGCATGCGAGAGTTGGTCTGGGGCTTCAACTTTCGCTTCAGGAGACCGGAAATGGCGTCGTCTAGGAGTAAAGCGTGAAGTTCGACGCATGCTTTCAGGAAGCGATATTGGCCAAGCGCGACTTCGGACCCGCCGACAACCGAAGCGAGAGATGTTGCACCATCGACAATGCCCAGCAGACTACTCTTGGCGAGCACTGCCCATACTCGTTCTGGAGAGAACTTGGCAAGCACAATCCAGAACTCTGCGCAAGCTGTCACCAGCTCCAGTGAGCCTTCTTGTGCCACCTGGTCGAGATGAGACAGAAGCTCAGATTCGAAGATGTCAGCGATGATCGAGACAATATCCTGACTCTGGCGCAGAGCCGCGCCCATGCTCTCAAGCAGGTTCTTGGCGTCTTGTGCGTTCGACTCGCGGCTGAGAGAGGCAGAGAGAAGTGCCGTGAAGAGCGAGACGATGTCGGCGGCGGTATAGCGATCCAAGATGGCGTTCTGAGTGAGAGGCGAGAGTTCACTGCTAGCAACGAATGTTGATAGCAGGACGCTCAAGTATTCCAAAGCAGAGTGCTCATACCTAAGGGTGAGCACAAGAGGTCGCTCCTCGCGAGTAATGGTGCCAGGTGTATCAGCTGGAATGGTCCACTCAACCGGGATATCGGCACCATCGCCGCAGGTTAACTGCCGCTGCTGTCCATAAGATGCCGCTGGAGAGTGCGAGACCAAGACTGGTAGAGCTTCAGTGAGCCTCATAGAGTTCATGCCATCATCTTCGTTCTCGAGTTCGTAGTTGTGGAAACGGGCTGGAGTCTCCTGCGTGAAGCATTGCAGCCGCTGCAACTGCTCTGCGATACCAAGAACACCTATGTCTAGGCGATTTCTGCTTTCAGCACCTGCAAGAGCCGTGCACAATCTCAGCATTGGGCTAAGCTCGTAAGGATACCGCCTCAGTGCTTCCTCGAGAATATTGGGTCGGAGTTGGTCTTCGTCGAGCAGGAGCTTCTCAGCGAGCACTGCAGCCTGCTCTCTGGAAGCTGGAAATTGGTATGAGGGCGAGACAAACGACAATATGGCCTCCATGATCTCAGCATCGTACTGCACGAAAGGTATGCCGTCTCTTGTCAAATCGAGTAGTGTCTCCTTACATATGAAAGCGGTCCCAGCCTCACTGGCCGAGCTGTACACCGCGCCGACTGTGTCGCTCAGTACTCGGATCAGGCTGAAGACACGCATGCCATCGACCGCATCTCCAAGAAAGTGTCGCGGTGGATCTTCTCGATAGTTCTCGAGCTCGGTCTGGCTGGATAAGAGGAAGTAGAGCTTTTCAAATTCTGACGAGCCATCTCTAGAAGCTCGTCTTGCTGAGGAACGGCGTGCCAGTGCAAGACCTTCGCCGTCCTCGCGCGACTCTCGTAGATCCTGGTGTATCTGCGCAATGTCGCGGATTACTGATGTGATAATACTCCACGCGAGCACTGCAGGCGCCGCGACGCTGACTTGGTTCACTGCCGCTTTGTGCAGATCAATGTTGACTTCCGAGAGACATCGCTCGTCGTTGACGTAGTGGCTGCCTTTGAGCGTCGCAGTCTCAACTCCAGCAGCATTCATGATCTCGCCAACTGCGAGTTGGACTTTTAGAATGTCGACCGAAATAATCGAGATGAGTAGCTGCAAAATCGAGGTGTCCACGTTAACAAGCATCGGCTTGCCAGCTCGTAGATATTCGTGCTTCTGCATCAAACTGAACCATGCTCGCACACTCATGCCGCTCGGAATGCCATCGAAAGAGTATAATGCAGCGAGCAGGAGCCTGAAGGCGCATACGAGCTCACCGTACAGCGAGTCAATATAGCTCGGTGCTTTTTCGTCATCCGCAAAAGTCTTCGGCCAGGATGTGTGAATTTCCGTCTGCTCCAGAATCTTGTCCAGTTTTGCAATACATCGCCCAATGAAAGCTTCGCTCACTGTCCTGTCCTTGCCTGGACAGATGCTCTCGGCGACCTTTGCAGCAGCGTCGTCAATCCAAGAAGATCTCTCAGGCTGCCTAAAAGCTCCAACATTCTCACCCTGCAAGCTCGTCTTCGAAACCGCAGCCCGACTCACGAGATCCGCGCTGATCTTGCGCAGGTGATTAAGCTCGCTCAGGTAGACGTTCAGCAGTCTTTCTCTCCGCACCTTCTCGTCGTCGAATTTGAGGGGAGGATGTGCTGCAGCTGCCAAGGGCATAGCAGAATCAACCACACTTCTGCCCAAAGCAGAGCTCGCCAGTTCTAGGGACCTGGAAAGACCACTTGTCCCATTAAATGCCGTATTTAGCAGTTGATCCGCCGGTCGTTCTTGCCATTCTACTATAGCCACACGCAAAGCAGCCAGCTCCTCGACCTTCATCTCCTTCGACAACCATTTTGCATCGGCCTTGATCTGTTCCAGATTATAGTCGCCATTCTGAGTCTGCGATACATTGATTGGTGCAGTCTTGGTATCTAATTCGCTTGCTGTCCTAGCATTCGGTTCTGGAAAGGGATCGAGAGCAGTGCTCAGAAAATTAATGGTCTCATTGTCGTTGAAGAAATTCTCGAATTGGTTGTTGTCTACTGCAGTTCCCTCGTCGCATATTGCGCGGTATGCAGTGCGCCATGATATGAGTGGTACCTCGCCGGCGAGGCATTTGTCGAGGGCTGGGAAGTAGCTGGATTCTGTTCCGTTCGCCATGTTTGCTTTGCGCCAGAGAAGATCGTGTCGCGGTGGTAAGGAATTTGGTGAAGAAGTCTATCGTTTCGAGTCGAGCATATGTACGAGGCGACCACCCATCTCGTTAATGCGGCCTGTGGGTCGTCAAAGGTGTTGTTTAATTCTTCAATGTTTCCTACAAGAAACGCGACTTCACGCGCTGCTCCCGGCAACAGACTTTCGAGCTCCGTCTCGCCCTCGGATCCAGCCGAGCCACCACCACCAACTACACCTTCACTTACCCTCTCCCCACCACTACTCACAACACACGACATACAAAATGACAGTCGCAGAAAGCATAAAGGACACGGCTGAGTCCGTCAAGGAGGCAGTTGGTCTTGGAGGTCATGGCAGCACACGTATGTTAATTCTTGAACCACAACCAATGGCATGGGTCGCATTACTGAAAGCGCATTGGAAACAGAAGCCACACGAAAAGAAATGTCCGACGCGAAGCTCCCACTCGCATACAGAGACTCTTGCGCTCATCTTTTGATTCCGTTGAACAAGTGCCGGTTTGATAATTACTACTTGCCGTGGAGGTGTATGGTAAGTACGCCAATTCGGAGAGAAGGGAGGGGGAAGAGACTGGCGCAGATACGAGCGCTGCAAGAGCATTGAGCCGGGGAGATGAGTGCTAACACAATCATTTTTCGCAGGACGAGCGACACGGATACGAGAAATGCCAATACGAGGAGTTCAAGCTGAGAGTGAAGAAGATGGAGGAGTTGAGAGCAGAGAAGGGAGGAGCGAGAAGCAATTAGGCATGACATGAGCTGGGAATGACATGGAAAAGGCGTGGCCTAAGTACTGTTATTGTACATATACCCAAGAAGAAGGAGAACTTCTAAAAGCCGCTCTCCAGAATATCGGATAACATGGCTTGTCGTGGTCTGGCCATGATGCGCGCTGAATATCCTGACTGATGGAAGCAGGATACTATACTGAGTGAGGTCCTACACGAAACGGAGACATCCACATCTCAAGGCAGTGGATTTCCTAAGCTCGCTCTTCAAAGTATCAGATATGTTGGCTTGTCATGGTTTGGCCGTGACGTGCGCCGAGTATGCTGACCGATGGAAGCAGACCGCGATCCTCGGTGAGGACCAGGGGAATCAGATAATCGCCCACCCCAGGATGAGAGGACCCGTAAGCTCGCTCTCCGAGATATCAGGTTTAATACAGTGTCATGGTATAGCCATGATGAGCGTAAGGTGTGCTGACCAACGGAAGCAGAATCTACCTCTGGATGGGAGCCTACAACTTTCTCACCTCACATCCGCTCCGCCACCTCGATGCTAGCCTAAAATCACGACTTTCCCGCTGGCACTCTGGTCATCATCGGCCTCACGGAGCGGCTGAGGCGGGCGCAGTGGAGTGTACGAAATGAACTAAAAATTTGCGCATACTCAGCGTAAGTGCGCTCTCCCCAATACCAGATGTGAAGGTTTGTCATGGTTCGGCCATGACGTGCGCAGACTATGTTGACCAAGAGAAGCAGATAGCGTACCCAGGTAAGGGCCTACACCTCTCACACCTCGCGTCATTACCCAGACGCTCCACCATCTCGATGCTAGAATCATGTCACGCCTTCTCCGCTGGCTCCCTCGTCGCCCCCAGCCTCACGGAGCTGCTCATTAGGCGCGGACAGTGAACTTAGAGCATGAGATCAATCGTAGGAAAGGGGGAATCTAAGCTCGCTCTTCAAGATGCAGTATGATAGAGTGTCATGGTCCCGCCATGACACGCGTCGACTATGCTAATCGACGGAAGCAGAACCCATTCTAGGTGAACCTACGAGACCTTTTTCACACTTCACCTCATCCCTAGATACCAAAATCGCTTCCGCTCTCTCAATGCTAGACTGGTGGCACGCCTATCCACTGGAGCCCTCGTCACCCTCAGCCTTGCGGAGTGCCTCCTGCCCCGCCGCCATCGCATCGACCGCCTCGCGGAACTGGGTCTCCGGACCCTTGCCCGGAATCTCCTCCTCTCCTCCGATCTTCTGCTTCTTCTCGGCCTTCTCCAACTCATCTGCGACACTAGCAGTCGGCGAGTCCTTCCGCTTGCCTAGACTCTGGGTCGATTGCTGAGCGTCGGACGAGTTTTCAGTGCCGACGGCACCAGGTTGTGGTACCGCTTCCGCCTCCTGCTGCAGGTCGAAGGCGTCCAAGTCGAAGTCAGCTGGAATGTCAGGCAGCTCCAAGTCGAGAGCGTCATCGACGGCGGCAGCGTCCGTAGCAGCTCCACCTTTGGTTGCGCCGAAGCCGTCCTCTCCGAAATTGAATGGAGCGGTATACGGATCGATCTCCCCGGCCATGACCGCCTGCTTGAACTTCTTAACCTCCTCCAGGCCGAATTCTGGCTTCGACGTTGGGCTGGCAGACCGATTTCCAGTGCCGCTGGCACGAGATTCTTCCTCACCTGTGAGATCAACTGGCTCATTGGCCTTCGGCATCTCGGCACCCTCACCCTTTGGGCCGTATGCTGGCGGGGTGTACTGGAACTTGGTCTGGTTCAGGTCCTCTACACGCCTCGCAGGCTGTGGACCGCCCATCTGCTCGGCGGCATAGCCTCTCATGCGTCCATTGCGCTCAATTTGCTGGCGCTCGGTGGCAGCTTTGACGCGATCGCTCCACTTTATGCCGGTCTTCTCGAAGAATGCCTGAGTGAAGGCGCGATAGACGGTCGGCCATGGCGATCCGATGGCGACAATAGTGTGGTTGGTCTGCTGCAGGCGCGTGCCTGAGAAAGATGCGCAGAGGGCGTAGGTGTTTGGGACATTGTTGGACTCGAAGATCTGGAGCTGGAGTGATTAGTGTTAGCCAATGTTTGGGAAGGGTGAGAGGAGGATGGACGTACCACAAGCGAATAACGCTCATTGGTGTTGTGCTTGGTGTCGACCTTGGTGAGAGTGATATCATAATAGAAGCCGGTGGAGTCCTGGTAGATGTGGTGGTTTTCTAAATTTGAACAGGTCAGTTAACGGTCTGGATTTCGCTCCAGTGGCATGGCCATCGACTCACCATTGAGGAGATGAGTCTTCGCCTTCTGCGCGCCCTTCTTGAAGATCGCAGCAACCTCTGGAACACTCATGCGTGTCTGCTCGAACTCCTTCATCTTGGCTTCCTCGCGCTTCCGCGCGAGCGCTGCCTCCTCAGCTGCCCGCTTCTCGAACAGTGCCTTCTCCTCAGGCGTTGGAGCCAGAGTGTGGTCATCGAAGAGCTGCTTCATGAGACCGGCAGTTGAGCGTGGCTCATTGGCCCCATTACCCTTGCCGACTTCTCCTGGCAGAGCGTATCGATAGCTCTTCTCGCGCTTCTTCGACTTGGCCTGCAAGCTGTCCGCAAGCCATTCGTACGAAACGATCTCAATTTCTTGGAGCGACTCATCCTTGCGCTTTAAGGCATCTTGGACGACGACGCCCTTCTTCTCCCACTCCTTCTTGCTGACGACTAAGTGGGTTGTGGCTTCCGTCACACGAGACTCGACCTTGCCGCTGGCCTGGATGACCCAGTCCTTGACTTTCTGGTTATTCCAGTCCTCGTAGATGCCGACAGTCACAATGACACACCCCTTGAGCGCGCTGTGGACCATTTTGGCGGTGATGATGTTGCGACTAGTGGATGGGTATGCTAGATGGTGTTGGAGGCTGTGATGGGTGGGTCGGTGCTGGTGGAAGTGTATTGTAAAAGTGTAAGAGGGTGGAAGAAAGTGGCAAATACTTATACTGCAGCGGCGAGCTCGGACCATGCAAGTGAGCGAAGTGAGGAAAGTGAGGATAGTGAGGCAACGGCGGTGCACATGCTAGGCGGTCTGGCCAAACCTCACCTCGATCACGACTCCACTATAGAGCTCTGCCTAAGCCCTCCGCATCACAGACACAGTGCCCGTATCGCGGTGAGCGTGCGGAGCGACTGTACGAACTATGGAAAGCATCGATCAAGCATGCCATTGCTGCTGGTAAAAATTTGCCTGACATTGTCAGACGACTTCTGGCTCCCTAAATCCCAATAAGCTCCGCTATAAGCCTCTGACTGTGCGCTCCACATCGCAGACAGGGGCACTGTGTCGCATAAGGCGTATGGAGCGACTACGTCGCCACTGAAAGGGATCGATCAAGAACGGAAAGTTGGGGAAAAATTCGGCTGCGGTTGTCATCCGGATTTTTCCTACTCATCCCATCCAAATCA
Source organism: Pseudocercospora pini-densiflorae CBS 125139 (assembly GCA_000504365.2). NCBI lineage: Eukaryota > Fungi > Ascomycota > Dothideomycetes > Mycosphaerellales > Mycosphaerellaceae > Pseudocercospora > Pseudocercospora pini-densiflorae. Next base: position 27,784 of record AWYD02000255.1, read on the forward strand.
ACCACTGGGCTACAGCTATACGTACCGCATCACAAGCATAGTGTGTACGATTAGACTCCTTTCCAGAGTGGTCGCCCGAATGTCGAATAAGTACGGAGCAGACATAGCACTATCCACAGCCCCCAACTGCAGATATATCGTGCCGCTGGCACGAATTTTCTCTCGCAAACCGTTTTGGGAGTTCGGACATAGCAATATCGAGCGTTGTCAATTGTCTGGTGTTTCGGCCCCATCCGAATACCGTGTGGGCTTGGTAGCTGGAGACCTGCAGTCCGGAAAGCCATAATCGCGCACTATTCTTCATCTGAGCCGGCCCTCTCGTTGTTCAGAGCCTGCCGATCTCATTAGCCGAACCCGTCCAGTCTCGAGATCAACAGCCATGCGATCTGCGGCTCGGGCTGATCACATGGAACCTTGATGAGGTGTAATTGGGCACACATTCCTGCTGCTTCGAGACGCAGCTGCGATACGATCCCGTTTGTCATTATATCTAAAGCTCTACACTTTTTGCCGCTTTAACAAATGCCTGTATCTTAGCAAGATCTTGCTCTCCATCGGTTTCCACACCACTGCTCGTATCTACCGCTACTATCCCTGACTTCGCAGAGCCAAGCGAAGATACAGCATCAATCACATTCTCCGCATTCAACCCACCAGCGAGAACCACACGAAGACCCTCGTTCCTTTCGAGCAAGTTCTTGACACTGCCCAGATCAAGCCGCTGACCACTACCTGAGCCAGGATCGAGCAGTGACATCGCATGATAACCTGGCGTCGCAACGCCAGAATCTGTGGGTGTGAATTTGTGCATGACGGGCACTGGTATGAGGTGTGCCCACTCCAAGGGTTCTGAGCCATGAAGCTGGACGATGTCAAAGTTGAGCATTTTGTGCTGTTCGAGGATGTACTCCAAAGGTTGATCAAGGAAGACGCCGACTAGCAGTGCGCGTCGAGGATGCTGAATATGATGCCGTGCTGTGTGGGCGAAGAAACTTGTTGCTTTGCCTTCTGCCTCCTGCGAATCGTCTGTGACTTGTGTCGCTGTCTTTGGTGTATTGTGGACAGTCGCAGATATGTCGAGAGCAGTCTCGGTCGACACACATCGCTTTCGGCCTTTGACCATGATCATGCCAATCAGGTCTGCTCCGGCTTCGATCGCAGTCTTGGCTGCCTGAGCGCTCCTCGTTCCACAAATCTTCACCAGCAACTTCTTTTGAGCGTTGGCTTTTATCGCGGCCTCATTGCCACCAAGTAGCTCCGAGATGAATTTGGCAGTATCGTGCGCACGCATCAATGCTTCACCAACAAGCACTGCTCCGACACCGGCTTGCTGATATGGAATAACATCCTTCGGCCCTGCGATACCACTCAGCGCGCAGAGGATGGTCTCCTTTGGCACTATGCTCATGAGACGGGTTGTGGTGCCCATGTCCACCTCGAAGCTGGTGAGGTCACGATTATTCACGCCGATGACCTTTGAGCCAAGCTTGACCGCGATTTCCGTCTCCTCGACTGTGTTGACTTCTACGACCGGCTCCATGCCCAGCGATTGTGAATATTTGTACAGCCTAGTCAAAGTCTCTTCGTCAAGCATCTTGACAATGAGTAAAATTGTGTCGGCACCAGCAAGACGAGCCTCAAGGATCTGATACTCTTCAAAAATGAACTCTTTCCTGAGAATAGCAGGCCTGTTTGGCATGCCTTCAAGCGCTTGGCGTACACTTCGAAGATCGTCAATGCTGCCTTTGAACCACTCTGGCTCTGTGAGCACTGAGATAGTGCTCGCGCCTGCCAATGCATAGGTCTTGGCTTGGGAAGGAGCGCACGCTGAGATTTGAATGATGCCCTTCGAGGGAGAAGCACGCTTGATTTCTGCCATCAGAGAAAGCTTGTATGGAGATTGGCGCAGGCGGTCTGCAAATGATATCAGAGATGGTGCAAGCTGAAGATCGTATGCGGCTTGTAGGTCTTCTGGGCGTTGCGATGGAATCTGCTTCTGAGCGGCGACAGCAGCACGACGGTGGTCATAGATACGCTCCAGGATCGACGTTTTCTTGTCTACCTTAGAAGCAGTGCCATTTGACGTGGCCTTGGTGCCGTTTGTGACGACTCGTTGTGATTCAGTCTTCAGCCTTGCGTTTTCAGCCCAGGTGCCACCTTGCATACGGAGGAAGTTCTTGAGCATAGTCCGGCCCTCAGCAGTAAGGATGCTTTCCGGGTGGAATTGAACGCCCTCTACCAGCAGTTCCTTGTGACGTACTCCCATGATCACACCTTTGCCACCATCGGGGCCGGATGCGATCCAAGATGATACTTCCAGACACGCTGGAAGCGTAGGATGAGTACCAGCAAGAGAGTGATATCTTGTTACCGGCAGATCTTGTGGCAGTCCGGCATACACGCCCTTACCATCATGCCTCAATGGCGAAGTCTTTCCATGCAGAATCTCGCCAGTCTGCTCTACAACTCCCCCGAAGACAGAATAGATGCACTGCTCGCCCATGCAGACGCCTAGCACTGGAATTTTGCCTGAAAAGTGCTTGATGGCATCTTTACTGACCCCAGAGTCCGTCTCTGGGTGGCCTGGACCAGGACTGATCACCAGTTGAGTTGGGTTAGACTTAATGAGTTCTTCCAGAGTAATCTGATCATTCCTGACAACTGTCACGGTCGCACCTTCGAGGACCAGATATTGGTACACGTTCCAAGTAAATGAGTCGTAATTATCAATCAAGACCACATTGGTAGCAGTCGGTATCGGGGCGGCAGGTGCAGGGTGCTGAGGCGAGTGATCGATCAGATCCAGTGTGGCCATGGTGTGAAGTTACCAAGAGTAACCAGAAGATGTGAAGGCTAGATCTTTGGAGGATGTAGGCCAATCTGAGCCGGTCAGACGGAGCTTCTATACCCTAAGCAGTGGCCGTGGAGATTTACTGGAATCGGAGTGCTCCGTGGTATACGGTGTGAAGTTCCTGGCCCAACAGTCATACACAGTCAATTCGGTGAGCCTTTGAAAGTTTAAAGATCCCTGTCTGCTTCCGGCTTGAGCTGGCAGAGTCAAAGTTACTGTCGAAGATAGTGACTTCCAGCCTCCAGTATTTTCTGGTACAGCCTGATCGATTTACAATGGAAATGTATATAGTCAATTCCTAGACTCTCCTCGATCAGTTTCTCGAACTTTTGGTCAATAGAGTTCTTGACGCCACATCAAAGCCGATTGGCTGCCGGTCTTGCCGTGCCGTGCCGTGCCGCAGCACGCGAAGACGCGTTCGACCTCGTCGCGACAGCTGGGACACGCACGACATATCTATAGTAGCCAGAGCCAGAGACACTCAAAGCCATGCCGCCGCCCAGCGACAAGATATACAGCGCGACCTACAGCAATGTATGCGCGCTCACTATGCGACTCGCGCTGCAATTTTCTAGATCATTGCTAACATGCCATTCAATCCTAGGTACCGGTCTACGAGTACAATGTCAACGGCAACCATATTATGCGCCGGCGCTCCGACGACTGGATCAATGCCACTCATATCCTGAAGGTCGCCGACTACGATAAGCCTGCAAGAACTAGGATTCTTGAGAGAGAAGTGCAAAAGGGAGTGCATGAGAAAGTGCAGGGCGGATATGGAAAGTATCAAGGTGCGCCATACTCCTCAGTATAGACAAAATCGGGATTTGCGGTTTGCTGATCGCTTTGCGCGACATTGTAGGCACATGGATTCCACTCCAAGACGGTCGGGAACTGGCAGCAAAGAATGGCGTTCTGGAAAAGCTCAGGCCCATTTTCGACTTTGTCCCGGGCGATAGAACTCCACCACCTGCGCCCAAGCATGCCACTGCCGCCTCCAATAAGCCAAGAGCACCCCGAGCACCAGCACAGCCCAGAAGACAGCCGGGTAAGGAAGAAATGGAACCGCCTGCCAGAGCTGGCACTAAGCGTAGCGCAGTATATGCGAATGTTCCTGATTACGACCAGATGGACATGCATGATGATGGCACTCCAGACAATGTGACTACTGTCTCCGATGCATTTGACGACTTTGACCAGGCGCAGTATACGGGCGGCTCTCGAAAGCGGCGGCGGGTGGAAGACCAATTAAGTCCAGCAGATAAGGAGCATCAATTGTGGGCGGATGAACTGCTGGATTACTTCATGCTTGCGGACAACTCAATGGACGCTTTGCCGAATGCTCCAGCTCCTCCAGCGACTGTTGATCTGAACCGACCGATCGACGACAAGGGTCATACGGCACTTCACTGGGCCTCAGCAATGGGCGACATCGAAGTAGTCAAGGACCTCATACGGAGAGGAGCTGCCATTGATGTGCCATCCAAGGGCGGAGAGACGCCGTTGATGCGTGCAGTGCTATTCACTAACAATTACGATAAGCAGAATATGGAGAAGCTCGCTGGACTACTCATTCGTACTGTTAACATGCAAGAATGGTATGGGAGCAGCGTCTTCCACCATATTGCCGGCATCACACAACGCAAGAGCAAATACGCATGCGCTCGATATTACATGGACTGCATTCTCATCAAGATGTCCGATCTGCTCAATCCAGATCAGATCGAGCGCATCTTGAATATGCAAGATCAAAACGGTGATACCGCCATTACGATAGCAGCGAGAAATGGCGCGCGAAAATGTGTGCGAAGTCTCATCGGAAGGAACGCGGCGGTTGACATCCCAAACAATATCGGCGAGACGGCAGATCAATTGATCGTCCAGCTCAATCGTCGTCGGCAAGAGCGACACAACCAGCGCCAACTTTCATCTTCTCCTTTCCAAGGCGACCACCCGGACGGCATGATGCCCGGCGGTCCAGTCCAGTCTCACATGGCAGGTCTTGGCGACATGAATGGAGGCATCATGCTTGATCCGCTGCTGGCGAATGGAGGCCTTCAATCCTCACTTGAGAGCACATCATCAAGTGTGTACAAGTCGGAGCACGCCCTCGCGATCACATCTGCCATCGTTCCTGCCATCTTCGACAAGACCAAATCACTCGCGAACACTCTAGAAGCAGAAATCACCGAGAAAGAGCTCGAGCAGGGCGAAGCTGAACGAGTCGCGACCACGAGAGCCCAAGAACTCGACCTGCTGAAGCGACAAATGGACGAGCTACGCACGAAGGAGATGGAGCAACTAGATGGCACAGAAGGCGACGACCAACTTCTAGCAGAACTCGACACGCTCATCAAAGAATGCGAAGACCTGACCCAAGCCGAAGACGACGCAGAACTCAAAGACATCCTGAACCGAGAAGAAGAGAATCATACCGGCCCACCTGACGAAGACCTAATGATGGACGACGAAAACGACGACCAAGTCAACCACAAACTCGCTCTAGTTCGCGAACTTCACTCCTTAGTCGAACAACGTCGAAACCTCTTCAAAACCATTGTCCAGAACCTCTCAGTCGCTGGCTTAGGTGACAAGCAAGCAGAATACAAGCGACTCATCACAGGAGCGCTCGGTGTCCGAGAAGAAGATGTCGAAGATATGTTACCTGAAATCGTGGGAGAACTCGAATGGCATGCGGATGCGGATGGTGGTTTGGCGTAGAATTCCAAACGCACTGATACTCCGGCACCCACTTCATTTCGTAAGGCAGATGTCTCGGATTGGCTGAGATCTGGTGGGAGTTATTCTGCTATGTCGTCTACGGGATACATCACGCCGAATGCGCCTGTTAAAGGTCTGAGGTAGTGATGGTGAGGACGACTGTTTTTAGATGTTTGTTTGGTTGATACCTTACTTGCTTGCTGATGTGGCGGACCGACGTGATTAGCTATGCCTATAGATAGGCTGTTATGAAAGTTATGTTGATATGTGCAGTAACGGAATATTTTATCCTCGCATTCGTTCCAGCGGTGTTTCGTTGAGTGGAAAGGTACGTACTGGACCCTTTTCAACGTCTCGTGTCTCGGGGTATGCAGGGCAACATGCCATGTTTCGGACAACGAACCTATTTCCCGTATTCCGCGTGAAGAAGACGACGTGCGTGACAGGATAATAAGTATAATATTCTTGGATCTAGACCTATCTATGCGGCAGCAGAGAAGACGAAGAATGTCTCTCCACTACTGCATCTTGCACGAAGCAAGTGGTCTATCAGTTCACTATCCCATGCGTAGGCCGTAACGGCGTACATAGATCGTGCAATTCCATAGGCGCGCAGTTTCACGCCGCCTCCGAGCACAACACAAAAACGCCCCATTTCCTTTCTCCCATTTTCACCAACGCCAATCCATACCAAACGCTATGCTTCCGAAATGCACAGATGAAGTCTTCACATACCACGTCACCGAGCGTGATTGCCACCGTGCTGCCTCTGAACTTCTGCCCGGATCAATTTCTCAACCAATTCCTCGCTCGGAGTCTCGTTGCTCGCACATGTAGACCTCGCTCCAGCGATGAGATAGCCCTCTTCTCTCTCTAATTCCAGTGGCGTTACGGGTCCAGGACTTCCGAGTGGAGCCAAGCGCGGGCTGTCGGGCTTGCCAGGTGACGAGGCTTTCAGTGTGGCACTCAGCATCTCTCTTTGATTGAAGTACAATTGCTTCTGTGCGTCGCTGTACATTCTCTGGTGTGCACGAGGTGAGATTGGAGCCTGAGGCGATGAGGCGTGCGAGTTGCCGTCTGGTGTTGAGTTGTTGCTGCTCGGGTAATTTGCTGGGTGGAACCTGGGCAAGGAAGGTAATTTGAGAGAATTCCTCGATACAGCAGGTCGTTGGTTGTTGCTATTCTTTCGTTGATGCATTGTCGGCCGTTGAGGTGGAAGTTGTAATGTGTCGAAATGCGAGGCAGTCTTGTAACCTGGAGACAGAGGTGATGTTGGACGGGCCGAGGGTGAGTTTCGAGGCGATGGCATCCTTCGAGGTGAGAGTGGCGAAAGCGGTAAGTGAAGAGAAGGCGCCTGTGGATGCGCTCGAGAGGTTGGCGCCAAAGGAGGTCGATGTTGAGGAGGACTGGAGTGCACTTGCGTTGCACAAGACATCCGATCACAAGATGTGGCTGCTGCTTGCTTGGTTGCTGGTCAAAGGAAGATGTGTCTCGCGTTCCACGAAGCTGGGTAGTGCCAGTGGTTTATTTGGAGAGCGCAGGATTGCGGTGGAGCCCGTGTATGTTTTGGTAAAGTGCGTGCAGCAACAAGTGGAGATGTGCACAGTGGAATTGGAGGTGATAAAGCCCGACGAGGTAGCTGCTGCTGCGCAGGGTGCAGAAATGTGCCACGTTGGACCACCGAAGAGCAAATGATATGCGGCCGATCACCCGTTGGCTCTGTTTGCTTGGGTCCGAGGGCGTCTTGAAGTGTGCGAGGCTCAAACTTCAACCAGCACTGCACTGCACTGCCGGCTTGGATTCCACGGGCAAAGCTGTCACAGGAGGAAAGGCTGCAACGACTGGAGTCCGACTAGCACCGAGTGTGTAGCACCTGGCTCGGGGCGAATCGAATCCTGACTCCTCTCGCTCGGTCGACCACACAAATTTGCTGCACGAGAAAGACCCTGCCGGACTGAGCGAGTAGAGTTTGCAAGAAAGGTGGGCCTTAGGACTTCCGTTCCTGCGCTGTGAGACGGTGCAAACACTGGCCTGGGTTGCGTGTGGTTGCTTCCTGGTAACCACTAATCTTTGCGCTGCTCGACGTCTGAGGCGCCTCTTTCATTGTCCATTTCTCAGCCTTCATTGTGGGCATCATCAAATACTTATTAGTCCAGTTCATTGTGCGCCACGAAGTAAATTTCGATACCACATGACTCCCGCTTGGCGATCGATTCTAAAAGTGCCATCATGCTGACGAGTATGACGGTGCGGCTCTCACTTCGGAGCTAATATCAAAGATGGCGGGGTATGTCAAATGTAGCCAACACGCTAATGGCGCGATTCTTCAAGGAAGTATCACACGAGGCCAAAGCACTGCCAACATGTACATACAATGAGAAGCGGTCAAGCGCGCGGCTCTGGCGGCTATAGGTACCTTGTTGTCTCCATTCAAAGTCGTTATCGCAAGTACGTACAGTCTTATAGAATCTGTCCAGCTGTCAGCCGACCTACTAGTACCGTCGAATGGTTGTCTTGCATAATTCCATAACTCTACGCTAGAACGGTAGAGCGGTCATAATGGACTCATACAAATCTTTCATGTTGTCTTACAAGTGACGCTGTTAGTACTACTGCCTAGGCATGAATGAGGTTCTTCCTTGTTCGAGAAGCTCGTTCACAGCGCTCACAATCGGTGAGATGTGCGAAGAGAGCAACATAAGGAAGCACTTGCGATTCCTCGGTCCTTGTCCTTCTCAAACGCGCTTTTGAAGATCTGCGCAAGGGTCTTCGGCAATCATTCAGCGCGTTTTGACAGCGTGTGCCTCCATGCTTCCCTGCATTTCACATCTGAAAGACCCTGTTTCAAGCTATGTGCGAAATCCGAAGAGCCGCCAATATGCCTTGAGCTCTTCACAGCCGTTGAAGGCCTTCACTTGAAGGTCGTTGTTCTGTCAGGAGGTGAAAAGGCGTTCCGTCACCGCGCATGAGCAACGCAGGCTTGCATGAGCCGCTATGCCATTGTCAGCCCCAACCGCTTACCCGCGGCCTGTATCCTTGCACAGACACGCAGGTTACTCCGCTGTTTATCCGCCAACGGTCGAAGTTTCTTGGACATGTGGTAGAATTGTAGCATGGACCAGTCGAGAAATCAACATCGGTGAAAGACATGTGCTGGCAGAACGACATTGGGCTGCAATGATGACCTTGGACATGTCCAGCTGATGCCTTGGAAATGCTGAGACTGCCGAGCATCTTCGCAACCAGATCACCCGGACTTGTGCATGAGGACCAAAGATTACAGCTCTGGCATAAGCGACATGCAGAGCAGCGAGTCCAACAGATGAACATGCTGAATACAACCAGATGCAGGTAAGCGATTGTTCGGTAGTAGTTCTGCGCTACAACAATATGTGGCTGCGAGCGGACACTTGGATACTTGCGAAGCTCGGTTGGAATATGTCGAAGCGAAGCGATATGGGAATAAAAAGTAGAAAGGGATGAGGAGCTGGGTCTTGAAGCAGACTGCGGATGTTGAGACATCTGCTGGTTCGGCTAGATGCAATGCCCTGCTCGTACGAGATGGTAAGCGATTATGGACTCTGGGGAAATACTGGAGCAATGTATGTTCTCAGACAGAGCCTTAGACTGTTCACCTGCTATCAGGCCTGCGGAAACTGGGCTATCTCCCACACAGCGTGCCCCTCGAGCGTCTTTCCATCGTCGCTGCTCGAAAGACTGCCCTCCAGCTTTCCAGTTCCGAAATAAACCGCTGGCTGCTCAAGTATCAACGCCGCTGCGGTCATATTCACGAGAAGCTTTCCGTTCCCTTCTCCTAGGTCGAACGTGATTGCAAGCCTCTCTGGCACCGGCGTATTTGGCACTGGTGGCGAGGGACTTTCCTTTCCGTCCCCTGCCCAAGCCTTGACTTGTACAGCTTCGCACTCACAGCTCGCCGAAAGAATCTCTCCATCTTTGGCCACGTACCCCGAATTCGTCATCGTACCATCTTGCTCCCTCACGCTAAGCCAGACAACACTATATCGGTCTCCCAGCCTCCCACGTCCCCAATAGAACGACTGTAGAGTCTCGGGAGAGATGTAGCCTGTGCCCCAGACTTTGTCGTGATACGCTGTACCGGACCACGACAGCTTTTCAGTGCCAATAGTCAGCTCGAAATGGGCGTCTGAGTCTGGAATAGCATTGGACCAAGCAATACCATGGCTGTGAACAAGAAGTTCATCTGCGCCGATGGCGTCCGGACCACATGCGAAGTGAGGAGGAGCACGAGGCGATGTGAGGCTCAGAGATCCTCGAATGTCAGAAGCCGGAGAATCAATGCGCAGGTAGTATTCGAGATAGGGGTGTAGGGTGCTGGTGGCGTCGAAGCTCACGTCGCCTTGTCCTCCAAGAAAATCGACCGACATGCTTTTGTCACCACGTTGTACGATGACGGCCTCCGAGGAATCAATTCCGTAGCTGAAGGAAGAGCCATTGGCGAAAGTGCCAGAGATCCCAGTGTGGTAGGGCGTCTGGCCAGTAAAGAAATCTCCTTCTCGAGGCCTCACAGCATTCATCAACACCAGGACCGACTCGTTGCCGTTGGGATTGACAGCGTCAAAGTACCATCTACACATGTGAGTTATGACAGGCGGCGGATGAACCTTCTTATGGATCATGGAAATGTCGAGCGACTACTTACGAATCGCAAGCTGTATCGTTGACGCCTGGATCGAGCTTGAAGAAGTCGTATTGACCCAATGCTTGGGCAGTGAACTCAACCTGGACGGTTCCATTGTACAACTCGGAGGGCAGATGGTAGAACTGTGCTAAAGCCATATGATTGAGATAAAGCTAAAAAGCCGTACAGGACAAGCACAGAGATCGTACAGCCTGATCCATTATGTAGCGGATGCGCCGCCGACTTTTCCTACAAGCACTTGTGACGATCAATCGGGTGCCGGGTCCTCAGGCACGAAGATGTCTCCGAGCACCCGTGAGGACTAGCAATTCAGTTCTAGGCGTCCGAAATGGTCGAGAGTCATGGCGTTCGATCCAAGCGAGCCACTGGAGAGGGCGTTCGTGCTTGGAGTAGAAGACCAGGATTGTCAGGTAGGGCAGTACCAGAGAAACATCATTCCGGCAGCCGAATGCGAGCACAACACGAGACCTCCTCAAGCAGAGATAGGGTATCCAGACAAAGTCTTGAATGGAAGTCCTCGAATGCTTCCTCCTAGTTCGATAACGAGAGTTTTTGAAGCGACATGGTCCATGACATGGGTCAAGATGTGCATGGCGACTGCTAGCGATCGCTGAGATGCATAGATTTCCCTATACGATCTTAAAACAGGTAAAACTTCGACTGCACATATTCTGCTAATGCATGGAGCACGTCTCTCAGTGGAACTTGTTGACTCTGCCGCTCAGCGATGGCTACGGTGGTCATCTCGTTTTCCGTAGTCTGGCATTGAATGCCTAGCCTTGAGTCACTCTTGCTGATCAGCAGTTCATCGTGACAATAGAGCCCCTTATGAGCTCATAGTCCTGATTGTGCATATCTATTAGACGCCAGGTAGTCAATTCTTGAGGAGACAGTATAGGTCCTTGTAGCTCTGCAGCATTGTGATGGCCATGATCGTCCTGTCGATCGCGATAGGATTGTCTTGACTGTAGTCTCTTTGAGTGTACTGTGAAGGTCCCGTTGGATCTGTGAAGTGCATGAGGCTTCCGAGGTTTTACTTTGAAAGACACCCGCAGACCCCTGTGACTTAAACAAGGTGAGCGCGAAGTTGGTGTATAGAAGGTGTACTGGCGTGGCTTGGCGCTGGCTTTGCAGCCCACCTCGAAATTTGAGCTTCCCACCAGCTTCGACTTTTCTCGTCACGCTCGAACAACAGAGTCACCCAACGACAAGATGCCTTTCGTAAGTTATCTCCCTAATACAGCCATCGCCGAGCCTTTCAATGGGTTTTCGGCAGGCTGAGAGGTCGACGCAAGTTGCTTCGGAGCTGGGGATCTGAAGCGCAAATTGCTGACCGTGGACGTGTGTGCAGACCAAGTTGGTCAAGAACAACGCCTACTTCAGGTGAGTAAAATATTCCCTACCACTAACACTTACACTGACAATGCTGTGTATAGTCGCTACCAGACGAAGTACAAGCGCCGCCAATCCGGCAAGACCGACTACTATGCCCGCAAGCGCTTGATCACCCAGGCCAAGAACAAGTACAATGCACCAAAGTACCGCCTGGTGATCCGCTTCACCAACAAGGACATCATCGCCCAGATCGTCTCCTCCGAGCTCACCGGCGACAAGGTCTTCGTCGCAGCCTACGGCCACGAGCTCAAGCGCTACGGCATCACCCACGGTCTCACCAACTGGGCCGCCGCCTACTGCGTTGGTCTCCTCGTCGCCCGCCGTGCCCTCAACAAGCTCGAGCTCGACGACACCTTCACCGGCGTTGAAGAAGCAGATGGAGAGTTCGGCCTCACTGAGCCAGAGGAGGTTGACGGCGAGACCCGCCGCCCATTCAAGGTCTTCCTCGACGTCGGTCTCACCCGCACTTCCACCGGTGCCCGTGTGTTCGGTGCCATGAAGGGTGCCTCTG